>SDWI01001671.1:42170-93168 GCA_009193005.1 Lamellibrachia luymesi | reverse complement strand
CCACAAATTATATATTATGTAAAATTAATGTATGTTTATTATAATGTATTATGTTGAAAGGTAAAATGATTCTGTCTAACTAAAAGTTGCCTACCACAGAGCCATTCAATTTCCCTCGATTAGGTTTTTGTTTGGGTGTATTTTACACCTACAGGTTGTGCAACTCAGCCTTGAGAAAACGGGGAGTTTGTAGAAATGCAGAAAAATTAGAAAACGGCGAGTCTTATCGACGATGTCGTATTGTGGGCTTCATATTAACACGGTCAGAGGATTAAGCCCCGCCTCTTGTTTAGCCAGTAAATACCGCATTTCGTGGGCTCACCAATTTCGACCATTTCCAGTAAAATATAAATAAACGTTTCGGGTTTATTATACATGATTTGGCAGGCTGTATACATTGAACATATTTATTCTAGTATCAAGAACATTATATTAATAAATACATAATAAAAAAGGATTGTTTTAATATAATTGTCATGATAACATTTGAGTTTAAGAATAGTTGTTCTTTGTAACATTTCTTATATTTATTTAATAAATAGATTCTGATTTATGTTTCAACTTTAGGTTACTAGATTTGCAAAATTCTAAATTAATGAAGTCTCATGAAATTCCACCCTGATAACCTGAGATTTTTTTTAATGTTGCATAGTTTAGGCCTGGTTGTTTTACGCTAGATACACAGGCATGGGCAGACCTTCAAGAGCGGTTGGTAGATTGGGAGGAAATCTTTGACAAACATGGAATGAGAGTTAGTCTAGAGAAGATGGAGGTGCATTGTGTTTGGAAGCAGAAAATAGATCTTGACATAAGACTGGATGGGAAGAAACTGAACCAACATGACAGTTTTGTATATCTGGGTGGAGCGGTTTGCGGGGACTACAGCACGGAGACGGAATTTCACAAGAGAGTACAAGCTGGGGCGAGTGCGTGGGGGAAAGTGGAAGGGGTGATGGGAGATAGACGCATATCTCGATAGCTAAAGTGAAAGGTTCTTAACTCATACATAACACCAACATACCTATACGGCCTAGAGACCATGGTGATGACAGAAAAACAACAAGAGAGACTGCAAGTTTGCGAGAATAACAGGGTGGGAAGAATTGCGGGAGTGAAAAGAATCAAAAAGTGAAGAATGGAGGAGTTGAGGGAGGAAGTTGGTGTGAGAGAGAGTCTCACAAGGAAGTTGGTGAGGAGCTGGCTAAAGTGGGCTGGACGTGTCGAAAGAATGGAAGGGGTACGATTGACGAAGAGAGCGGATGAGCTTGGAGTGGAGGGTAGAAGGAGAAGAGGAAGACAGAGACTGAGATGGGTGGACTGCGTGAAGAGAGATTTAGTGAAAATGGGAGGGGACTGGGGAAAGAAGGCGAGGGATAGAGGGGAGTGGATACGATTTATGAGTAAAGGAAAACACTGTTGGGGTGCGTCATTAAATGCAAGCTGCAGATGATGGAATTAACTTTGGCTTATGAACTACAGGGTGTATCACTTAATATGTATCTTCAACCATGAGCATATAAATAATTGTCATTAGCTATATAATTAGTTATTTGGAAAGATAAAGATATGAATCGGTTCTGCTGTTTTCTACTGTGTGCGTGGATATTAAATTTGGCTGTCTGCTGTTTCCTCATTCTGTGTTTTTGTTTAGAAGCCCAATGTAGATAGAGGACAACAACTTGCACGCATAATACGTTTAATGTTTTTAGCCTAACCATTGATAATAGACACACGTGTTGCTATCTCACATATTCTTGTATAGAGGGTGGAATCACAGGAACAAAGAGGGAAGAGATTGGGATACAACTTAGCCAAATTGGAAGAATAGTAAGTAGTCGGGTGATGTGGGCAGGTGACTTGGTGCGGAAGGAGGAAAGCCAGGTGACTTGGTGCGGAAGGAGGAAAGCCAGGTGACTTGGTGCGGAAGGAGGAAGGCTGGCTTGCTTCCGAAAGCAGAGGCGATGAAAGAGTTAGGCCATAGGCAAAGGGGAAGAGCAAAATAAGATGGGAGGACTGAAAAAAGAGGGATGTAAGAAAGGCAGAGGAGGATCACGGGAGAGAAGGCAATGATAGGGGAAGTGTAAAGTGATAACACCTGGGGCGGTGCAACAATACACGAACTAGTCCCATCTCTTTATTAAAGGAGCAATGATGAAGAACTATATTTTCGTAAAGATGTTGTGTACCTGCGAAAGTAGCGTTATTATGATAATTTTACTTGTGGTAACACTTAAGCTGACGTTGTTTGCATGTAACAAATATGACAGTGCTCAACAACCGCAACGTAAACTGCTCTAATGCGCCGGCTCACAACATAGAAACAGTCAGTGCTAGTTGGTCATCCATAACTAGTATGTATGGCGTGACATAAGGAAGTTGTTAATATCATTATCCTACCACATTTGTTACAGATAGCTCCAATGATTGTCACATGTTATTGTCACTTTTGTGAAGTTCGTTTACCAGGGTAATTGTAGTTATTGACTTAATGTTATTTCACATATTATTTAAGAAAAACACCAGCAAAGGAAATGAGCGATGATGACTCGTTTGAACAACAGCTACCACGGCTCAGCATCCGTCGAAGATATGACGAAGCAGCTCCAAGCGTTGCTGGATCCCCACCTACAGCCTCCACTTCTGCAACAGCTGATGTCAGGGAAGAAGTTCATGTCAGGGAAGAAGTTCATGTCAAGGAAGAAGTTCATATCAAGGAAGAAGTTCATGTCAAGAAAGAAATATATGATGGATAAACCTGGATGATTTTCACCTCCTCCCCTTTGTGAGATCCTAGATGTGCCACTGCTACAAACCAAGATGTGAGCCACTCGGTTCGATGCAGTGCAAGTCAGGGTCTTTGTGCTTTATAAGATTTCTGATTTTGAACGAGTTTATGTACATCAGATTATGTAATGAGTGGCACCGATGTAATGAGTGGCACTGATGGACATTAGGGACTTGCCATATGTAGGTGATTCAGTTGTTAGCAAAGGTGAGTCATCAGTAAAAACTGATTTAAACATGTTAGTTTGGGATGTCTGCAATTCTGTTCAGGATTTGATTTAGGATGGCGTTCTGTTTTAGAGGTAGTATCTTATGTAGGTGCAGAATCTCTGCACAAATTGCTATTGCTGACTGGAAGTCAAATCTTCACACTGATGTGGTATTGTAGAGTTCCATAAAGTGTTTAGATTGACCTGGTAGGCCTATTGTAAAGGAATATAGTGTGGTTAAATTGTTGTTATTGTAAATAGGTAGTCATGTTTTGTATGTGTGTGGTATTCTACTGGTATATAACTTTGTATTTTAATGCTGAGCACCCCAATGCGCATTCAAATGCAGCCATGATATTATCAGTGTATTTGCATGCATATCCTAAGCATTTGCATTTCATTGTGACCCCGAAACGTTTTGATTTTTAATGCCAAACATGCACGTTTATAAAGCAGACATATTTTAGAGCAATTTTTATTGTTAGATTCTGCACCCGATATACAGTTTTATATTATTGTTTAACAAGCCTCATATTTTGCACTATGCATAGTTGTTTGATTCTTATTAATCATTAATAAAATATACATTTACATTGTCTGACTTGTGAATCCAGTTTCACGGCATGCTGTTTGTCAGACTTTTAACATTCGCCCTGTGGTGAACAGAATGCTCAACAGAGAATCCACATTCACAACATGCTCTTTGAAAATGTGCTCTGTATTAAATGGTCTTCCTAAATTAGACCAGTGGTAGGCAGTACGATCTGCGTGTGGCAGCATGAGTTTAATCTCCGTGGTCAGCACAAAAAGCTTCGCTGGTCTCTGTTGTTTACTCCTGGTTTGACCGCACACCTCGTACCAACTGTTTCATGTGTGAAGCCGACAAACAATGCAGTACACTTTTGGTTTTCAGTTTTATTTTTGAACGGAATTGTACATCGATAGATGAAAAGGGCACCGTCGACAATCAGACAGTCATTTTGTTGTAGTCATTTTATTTTGTTGGGGTGATTAAGAAACCGAAATGATCGACAGTTGAAGACAGCAGGTACATCGTGGAAGGATTATGTAAGTCGGCCACCCAACCTCCAAACTATTTAGGATAAAACTTAGGTGGTGTGATTTACTAAATGCTTAACAACAAAAGGAGTTAAACTTTACTAGCAAAAATGTCCCCATAAGCTGCTCCGCTTCGTCAACTTGAATGCACCCACCGTCTCGTCTCTTTCCATCGCAATTCGCGAACAACCCTTGCCTTACAGTCGATATGCTGAAACGCGCCCATCCACTTCGATATCGTACTACAACTGGTTGTCAAGTAAAAAACACACGTCATGTGATGAGACCTCATCGTTTGATTGAATGAGACCGTACCGTATCTGAAAAACAATGATAAAAGACGTAATTTTGTTGTTTTGATTTCCCATCTTTCGTTTAGCGCGCTANTATATATATATATATATACATATATGGTAATGACAATCAATAACCTCCTTAATAACTGAACGGAAGTAACTCGCTTCACTAACGCTCAGAAGACTCGTCTACAGTTTGTAGATGTTAATCAGAGAGGAGTTTCACCAGTGGCAGTACATAGTTACAACTAATTCATCTTCTTAAAAAACACATCTTCCTGAGGTTACATATTATCATTTCTAACAAACAGTGTTGGTCGCAGCCAGGTCGGAACATTACATATTGAAGTCTTCAAAGTCCCGCTCTTCTCTACTCTAGAACACGCACTCGTCGGTTAATTATTCTTCAGACTTTAAATTAATCTTCAGACATTCCAATCGGCTCCAACCAACCTGGACAAACCAAGATGTTCATATTTGGTCATGCTCATTACCATAGCTGGCCGAAAACCCTACAGTCGTTTCTAGAAGTCTCAGCGATCTCGCTGGTCAGCCCACATGGATCTGTAGGAATATCATATATGTTTTCTGTTTATTATCATAATTGAACCACCGCGCATACTCTAACCTACGCTAGTGGTAATTGGCCAGGCTCACATTTGAATGGGTGACTGGGGCTAGTTTTATACAGGGGCATGTTGTATAAGGGGTTATGTCAAGTAGCAGTTAAATTTAAATTCAGGATTTTTTATTGACCACGTGCGTTCAACTACAAACATTGTGTTTGGGGCAAATTTTTTCAATTGTAAAATCGATCGAGCGGCTCGTACCGATGGCTCAGCCAGCCAGTTGTGTACTAACAATGACTGAACGAACCAAATGTATATAACCAAGACGTGTGAACGCTTTGTTTCACATGTGAAGCCTAGCGTTATAACATGTGAAGCCGTACCGGTTATGCCCAGTACTATAAATGCTAGCAGCGTGAATTTGTTTATAAACTAAATTGACAAATATCTATCTCAGACGGGCAAGTTGCACACATATTAAAAACTGTGGCTTCTTTGTCCACTTGCCATCTGGGTGTGTGCCATGGATGGTAGTATTGTTATTTTTTTATAGCGCAGCCCTATTTGAGTACTTAATAAATATTGCACGATTCGTTGAAATGTAGGTGTGAGTGCGTGGTGCGTGAGTGTGTACATGTGTGCATCATTCAATAAAGTATAAGTTGCATTACAGATATACAGCTGTATTGCAATTAACTATTTCATACTGATTTCATATTTATATTCCATTCACAGTTGTTTGTTATGTAAGAATCCGGGGAATGTGTGCACTGTGGTAACTAAACATGAAAGGTTTAATATATGAAGCTGTGTCCACCTACATTGCTATACACGCTGTGTGTTAGATGTATAAGTGTGTATAATCCAATTAATGTAATAACAGTAACATGTACGAGTGACACTTGCTTTGCGATCCACGCGTTCTTTGCTGTAACAACGTACGCCGTATGATGTAACAACTTACCCCGCTTACGGGGCTAGTTGTTACAGTCGGCCGCGCCTGGGAAACTTCACATATCTACCGAACTATAATACGGAATATCATTGGTATGGTGCATTGATTAAGGCGAATAATAAATTTTATATTTACGTTGACAGAAATAATGCATCTAACATGCATTAAAAAAAAAATACTGGTCCCTGGTCTTCCCTACATCTGTGTCCGACAACCCACACACAGATAAATAGATACCTTGCTTCTGGAAGTAAATCTGTCCCCATGTTCCTAGAAGAAGATTGGTTAATTGGGGACAGCTGTGTTTCCCGCTGACCTATAGATTGTGTACTTAGAATTAATATGCATTTAATTGTGCGTTCTTTTCAGTTTTTAATTACTTATTAATAAAATGCAAAGCACGATACTCCTCTACACGATACTCCTGTACTTGATATTCCTGTACACGATACTACTGTACATGATACTCCTGTACTTTATACTCCTATACTTTACAACGTGACCAATGATCAATTCTAAAAAAGACTGTCCAACATGAATTCCCATTATTGTTCACCAGTATGTTGACTACCGGGGAATTATGCGTGTCTGCTCAGGAACTGGTAGATAGGGCCTACTATTTTTCTTTTAATAATTAAGAATAGGGTTCGTCTTCTCGAGTACTACGTAAGTCGAACCTCATAATTTAATATATAATGACTTTTACGTAGGCTGCTGGTGCGCAGCGTAACCAAAAAATAATAATTAAATAGGTCAAATGTATAAAAAATGTAAAATTCATAAATGTGTGTTTCACTCTGGGATTCGCAGGACCATCAGGCGAGATATGTGTGTCTCCAGTATGGAGACTGCACGTACCCGGTGGGAAGATTATTCCAGTACATGACCGTTCTAGGAAAGAATGACGTCCTGTATAATTCGGCGAGTCGCCGGGGAGAAGTACTGATTTAGATTTCCACACTCAATACCTAATAGGTATCGACACCGTGCGGCGAGAGAAACCAATAACAATTCTTAAGCATTTCATCGGCGAATCTGAGCTACGAAACACCCGAATGCTCCATGCAGACACAAAGCTCGAACTAACATTAAAACACTGTCAATGTCAAACATTTACGACCACTGTTGGCACATCCTCCGTTAAATGAGAGCCAACGCAACGCCCCGGAGAAGACAGCTATAGCCATAGACCAGTATTCTCTCCCGCTTACGTAGCTGACTGGCTAGGGCGACCTCGAACGACACTACCAAGTTAACTGCCCTCGACCAAGATCTGCAGGAAGTCAGCAATCGTCTTTGCAGCCAGCGAGACCTAGAATGGCTGACGTCACATGACCGAAGTCAGTGGAAGAACGTTAGCCGGAACACAATGAAAGCGGCACAATGAAAACTGTCTCCACTACTTGTAGTGACGCAGTAATACGAAAGTGCGATCACTCATGCACACGCAAACGCAAACGCACACGCACCGCACACGCACGCACGCACGCACGCACGCACGCACGCACGCACGCACACACACACACACACACACACACACACTTAAGGTACTTTACACCGGGGTTACGTTGAACAGTAGTGAAACTGAATTTTTTTTAGAAAAGATTCAATCAGCAATATATCTAAATAAAGTTATATATTTTATCTTTTTTGCGTTAATTGAATAACGCATTTAATATTGTATTTGTGCAATCCTGTTTTAACATACATTTTTGGTAATCCCGAGGGAATTTCTGAATGGCAGTCATTACGAAAACGTCAAATTTTTACAAGACAAACTTCCAGCTACACAAAAGTATGTGCATTTCTGTCAGATTCTTAAACGTGTCCCCACCGTGGGTTATACATCTGTGAAGTTGTGTACTTGTTTTATTTTAACAATAAAGCGATCGCATGTGGCAGTAACAAATTAATATGTTGTTGGGCAACTTTGAACGTAATATGGGGTAAATGTGAACAGTGTTCAATGTTACCCCATGTAGCTAAAGTAAGCCACCACACGGCAACAACATATGTAACTGGTCATGCTTGGAAGAACATTGAATCTCCAGTTGATCCCAAGTCTCCATTTGGCCCACAGTCTTCAGGTGGATCACAGTCAACGGTTGGCCCTCGGTCTCCAATTGACCCTCAGTCTGTGGTAGGCCCTCAACGTGTGGTAGGCCCTCAACCTGTGGTAGGCCCTCAACCTGTAGTAGGACCTCAACTTGTGGTAGGCCCTCAACCTGTGGTAGGCTCTCAACCTGTGGTAGGCTCTCAATCTGTGGTAGGCCCTCAACCTGCGGTAGGCTCTCAACCTGTGGTAGGCTCTCAACCTGCGGTAGGCCCTACGTGTCCAGCACCTCGAGTTGTAATCCCTACCATATCCGATGGACGCTGCTTTTCCCGTAGTGTAGTGATTAGCACGAATGTTGCCCTTCAAACAGCTGTGAGAGATTCCATAGGCTTTCTTAAAGATCAAATGCTACAAATCAATGACAGTGTTCAAGCCGACGCCTTGAGGGCCACAATCATTCAGTTCATGTGTGAACACGTTGATGAATATGTCTGTTTTGAAGGTGAGCCACTACATGCTGATATGTGTGAGTGAGCCACTACATGCTGACCTGTGTGAGTGAGCCACTACATGCTGACATGTGTGAGTGAGCCATTACATGCTGACATGTGTGAGTGAGCCACTACATGCTGACATGTGTGAGTGAGCCACTACATGCTGACATGCCTCAAAGACCTATGTTTCAATTCTCTTCACTAGCACAACGCATCGATTTGATATGAAACCCAACCGCTGTGGCAGGTGAAGTTGAAATAATGGCAATAAGCGAAGTCCTAAAAAGATCAAGCAATGTTTGACCCATCACGACACCGTCTTCAAGAATCAGACCCCTATTCTTGTCCAGTACAAACCAGCAGTAGAAGATGCTGGGCACTACGAATCTATCGTTGCGAAATCTCCTAGTCATGCGGACGGAGGAAAATTACAAAGTTTGCCTGTACCGCCCCTCACAACAAAACGCCATCTCATTCACGTGTGCATGTTAGTGAGATGTCTGAACAGTCCTCTCAGATCAAAGAAAAAAGGACTAAAAAAATTAGTCCGAGAGAGAGTCCTACAAACAAACGAATCAAAGCACAAGGGCCGCACACCAAACAGAATACGACAAGCTGCAAACAGAGAAGAATTGAAAATTACAGTCGTGAAGCCTGGTACTGTTTCATGTGCGATGACATTGTAAAGGAAGACATAATTAAACATCAAGCGTGTCTCAGGTGGGCATACAGCGCTTGTGCGTGTGTGGGTTGGACGTTTTTCGAAAAGTGTTTTATATATTTTAAAAGTAAACTTTTGTTGAGTATAATTATCTTGTTGATGATGTCAATAGGACACCTCTTTCTAATAACACTTTCAATTACGTTCTATGGTATTTAACTCCAATCTTTTACACCTGTTTCCTTAGAGGACACGCATTCCCCTATTTCTGCACCTCGAAATCGAAAGAAAAGCGCTGGGAATCATAAAAACTAACCCCATTAAGACTATGTCATTGAACACGTGGTGAAGATCAATACAACAGGTGGGTGATGATGTCCATGTTCAAAGTACCATCGACCACGAGGGAGCTTTGAAGACGATAAAGGAAAACAACGAAAATAGTTATTGTCTGCATATATTTAATGCTTGCCGTTAGAAGGTCTAGCTGGAGCCCCGATATCAGTAGGTAGAAATCGCACCTCCACCTTCAGGTATTTCAGGAATGTGTAACAAAAGGCAAACACTGTTCAAAGTAACCCCGGTTTGCGGTAAGCGATCCATGCCTGGTAATCAAGCTGTCTGCGCATTGGTTTGTGCATCGTAGTCATAACATGAAATCAACACAAAAGCTATGCTGTTCATAGAAACCACGCCATTTATGACAATAATAAATACAAATAATATACGTTTTTATAAAAGGATGTTAAATAAAAACCGAAAACAGTATAAATTTAACGTATTACCAGTGTATCCCCTGGCGTACTACCAGTGTATCCCCTGGCGTAATACCAGTGTATCCCCTGGCGTACTACCAATGTATCCCCTGGCGTATTACCAGTGTATCCCCTGGCGTACTACCAGTGTATCCCCTGGCGTATTACCAGTGTATCCCCTGGCGTACTACCAATGTATTCCCTGGCGTACTACCAGTGTATCCCCTGGCGTATTACCAGTGTATCCCCTGGCGTACTACCAGTGTATCCCCTGGCGTATTACCAGTGTATCCCCTGGCGTATTACCAGTGTATCCCCTGGCGTATTATCAGTTTATCACCTGGCGGACAACGTAAACTCGTGTGATTTTAAGTTAGCAAGCCCTGATTTTTTGCCAGGCACTTCATTAGTATTTTCTGTGTATATAGAGACGAATAATGAATTAATATTTCGGCCAACTTTTAGTGAAATTACATTACTCCTTGTAGATAAAATGTTGCTTTTGATAACAGTTTTGCTAATTGTACTGCTGACGTAGCTGTTACTACTTCAGATATTTCAAAATGTTGCCAGGGAACACCCAATTGCTTTGCCTTTTCATGGAAATAAATAATACAAAATATTGTCACAATTTTGCTAAAATGTGGTTTTACCGCAATTTAATAAAATACATAAAATAATTAATTGTATCATTTTTGTTATACACGTTTGATATAAATTTGATATAACAAGTTTGATATAATGCTTGATAAACTATGCACATATCAAACTGCAATATTCCTGCAATTATTTTTGCTAATTTTGCAAGTGACGTAGCTGTTACTATGTCAAATATTTCACAAATTTGCACGGGTCCCCCAATTTTGCCTTTTTGGGCTTTTTGGGTCTAATGGATTTCAAACAACATTTAAAGTTTTAGGTTTAATTACTTTTATCTCAGGGAAATCGGCCACCTTAATTTCATAGGCTACGTCATACTGTTAGATAACCCTACGTCACGAGTGCTTGTAGTCTGGCAATATTTTTGAAAAAAGGGGGTTCGTATGTACACAATTAGTCGGGGTTTCCTGGGATGATTTCTGAAAATGTTACAGTTAAAAAATTCTTTATCAAGGGGGTATCGTTAGAACCACGGAACCTCCTTAGAGACGGGCGTGTAGGCCTGTTGGTCCGACCATATCGTGATTTTTCCGTTTTTTCCTTACACGAGAATAGAAACTCATGTTTTATGTTACCTAATGGTTTGAGCTCAAAGCTTCTAGTTAGAATTATTTCGCTAGGCACTTGTTCTAAATGTGGCATATTGCATAGTTCATGTTCTTTGAGCAATTTGTCATTTCTAATGAATACGCAGTAATTAACGCGTCGAGCATCGACGAGTAGACGAATAGTGTTGACGTCACGTAAACAATATTCGCTCTGTACATTCGGTCGAACCGCCATTCAGACGTCATGTGACGTTCTGATTCGCACCAGTTCACCGTGCCACTGCGATTCCTCTGGTGAGGTAATAGGCCTACACATGACACATAGTCTTGGTGATACTGCTCTCCATTCACACGCCTCAGTTTATTTCCTCACAGTAAAATGTCCATTAAGAGGGCTGTGGTTAAGCTATGTGTTCAAACATTTCATAGCACCATCATGCAAAATAATCCGACCACATGTCACTACTCATGTCCACTAAAGATGATATTAACTTTTTCCAGCGTTCTGCAAAAAGCGTATAATATAATATTATATGTATATGGTCTTAAATGGCGCTAACCAGCAGGACAAATATCGTGGAATCGTAACATTTAATTTTCTAACGTACGAATGAATGCTGATCCTACCATAGAAGCGAGTAAAACAATGACTGCATTACGTATATGCACCCTTGCAACCATCTAACATTTGCCTAAACTCGCAACCTAATTTGCTAATCATAAAACTTTTTTCAAAATGCTGTTTTTTCGCATTGAAAACAATCATGCAGGTGTGGACACAAGACATTTCAACATATGAAATCTTTATAGCTTCAATGTTCGTACAACAATAATTTATTCTAAAGTTCTTCATTCAAGTTATCCGTTCCACATCATTTTGCTATGAAACAGACGAACGCCAAACTCCAGGCGCTGACGGAGGCGCGCTGGCAGGCGGCCTGGCGGGCCACAGCGCCGGGCGCGATGCCCGGAACGCAAAGCCGGGCAGGCAGCAAGACGACGAGACGTAAGTGTAGAACTCACGCATTATATTCGCTGCCACCAATGTCCTGGTTCCTTTTTTTATATAACAAAACCTGTGGAACTATTAATAATTTATGCAAAACTGTTTGGACAAAATGGATATAATATAGATATAATATGGATTGAATGCAGACGATGGTCGGACAAGTTATTCTCAAGTAAATAGTTGCAATAAACCAACGCAATTGTTGACGTTTTAACATGAAACGATAGGTATAATGTCTTTATAGGGCATAGTTATGGGAGATGCTTCATTATCTTAGACATTGGAAGCAAAACAAATAATTTCACTGTATGTAAGTTAATTAATTTTGCGTTCGCCTATCGGCATGCCTGCATCCTCAGCACGTTGAAGCCAGGCAGGGTATGGGAAGAAGAAGATGTATAACGTGTATTCACCTTACAGTTTACCGGCGCACGTCAACTTATCTGCGCCCCGCTGTTACTACTGCCACCGAAAGTTCTCTCAGACCAACGACATCCTAGCGCACTTGTCCGACGAACACCCGACGAAAGATATCACCATCCTCAAGCCGCACTACGTTCTACAGACGGGCCGGGTCCGCTACCGGACGCTGCGTTACGGTATCACGTGGCTCGACGTGGCCGGCGGCGCCGCGTCGCTCATCCTCGTTCCCCACAGTTGGCTCCTGCTCGGCCGCGATAACTTCAAGAGGGTGGACCGAGCTGACTCGGGCGTGGGGTCGCCGGGATCTAATGGCGGCCGACGACTGCCACCGTCTGCCGCGACAAAGCGAACCAGCTCCGGTCGAAAGAAGCGCGTCTACTGGCGAACGAAGGTCAAAGGTGAAGGCGCGAGTCGAGAGACCAAGATCCAGTCGTCGCCAGCGTCTGGGGCGAAGAGCGCTGTGTGGACCAACGCTTGCAAACCGGGCGATATCACAGCCACCGTGGTGTTTGACAAACCGAACAATGCTGCCAGGAGCGCGTTGTTTGGCAAACCCGGCAGTGCTGCCGCCAGCGTGGTGTCTAGCAAACAGGACAATACCTCCGCCACCGTGGTTTCTGGAATGCCTACTAGTGCCGCGAAAAAGGCTAACCCCGTGAGTGTGGTGTCTGCCAAGCCGGTCAGCACCACTGAAAAGGCTGGCTCCGTGAGCATGGTGTTTGCCAAGCCGGTCAGTACCACTGAAAAGGCTGGGCCTTTGAGCGTGTTATTTACAAAGCTGGTCAGTAGGCCTAAGAATGAAAAGAGTGGCCCGGTGAGCGTGGTGTCTGCCAAGCCGATCAGTACCACTGAACATGCTGACACTATGAGCGTGGTGTCTATCAAGCCGGTCAGTGTGCCTACCAATGAAAAGGATGGCCCCGTGAGCGTTGTGTCTTGCAAGCCGGTCAGTAAGCCTACCAGTGAAAAGGATGGCCCCGTTAGCGTTGTGTCTTGTAAGCCAGTCAGTAAGCCTACCAATGAAAAGGGTGGTCCCGTCAGCGTTGTGTCTTGTAAGCCAGTCAGTAAGCCTACCAATGAAAAGGATGGCCCCGTCAGCGTTGTGTCTTGTAAGCCGGTTAGTAAGCCTACCAGTGAAAAGGATGGCCCCGTCAGCGTTGTGTCTTGTAAGCCAGTCAGTAAGCCTACCAATGAAAAGGATGGCCCCGTCAGCGTTGTGTCTTGTAAGCCGGTCAGTAAGCCTACCAGTGAAAAGGATGGCTCCGTCAGCGTTGTGTCTTGTAAGCCTACCAATGAAAAGGGAGGTCTTGGGACTGTGGTGTCTTACAACGCCGCCGACCTGGCGGGCGCCGTGAGTTTCGCGTCAGACAAGTGGGACGATGACTTCACGTTTATTTATCGGGAGAGCAATAACTTCGTGAGTCCACGCACGATGTCGCCCCAATGTACACCTGTCCCTATAAACAGCGGCACATCGACTGACCCATGGCTGTACTGCGACATACAGACAAGTACGTGCACGTTTGATGCGAGTGCCGTAGACGCCACTGCGTCGGGAACCAGGTCGAACGACATCCGCAAGCACACGGTCGACAACAGCACTTCGACAATTCCCGGATATGACGTCACACGGGACGGGTCGATGGCGAGCGGCGTGTACTTCTCCGAGGACACGAGCCGGCAGTTCTCGCCCGGAAAGGACGTGCCTCCCCCGAGGAAGTGCCGGACGACGTCAGGCCGCTACATGTCGAACGACATCAAGGTGCAGTTGCCGGACAACGTCGTGCGAGGTCTCGAGAACATGTCTATGGACACCGTCAATCCGGCCAAGTGCCTTTTCGCCCGCGGCAGTTCGTTCACCAACAAGAAGGTGTGCTCGGAGGTCGGCATCCCAATGCTCAGTCGAGTGCTGCTGGCGAACGCCGTCCGCGCTGGCGACAGCGAGCAAACGACAGCGTCAGGAAACTCCACGAACCACAAGTCCAGTAGCGGCAAACCAGCGAATCGTACGTCAGACAACCAGGCAAATGCAGAGCCACTGTTCTGGAAAGATATGAATTACATACGCTTTGGTGAGCCGCTAGACGTCAAACAGCACGTAACGCAAGTCGGACATTCTCAATCACAGAAAGACCCACGGCAGAAGGAGGCAATGGACGACCACCTGTCAGACGACGGACTGGGCACTTGGCCGTGGGAAGAGAGTCGTGCATTAGTTGCAGCCTCAACGGGTACAATAAAGGACTGTCCATGTGACGAACCAGACACCATTGCAATCAGCAGCAATTTTACGACATCGGAACGTGACCCTCACAACCCGACATATGTCAAATATAATCTGGGTTGCGAACAAGACAACGTTAAAAACGCGACGGACGAACTCCCGCTGTGTGTAAAAGAGACTCCACAATATGAAATCGGAGCCACTCCTACAAAAACGGAAATGTGTTCCTGCAACGATGCTGCTACTACGGCAGGACTTGATAACTTCATGTCACCAAAGTTGAAAAGTTTGGAATTCGCATCGGCAAACAATGACACCATTTATCATTGCTGTAGTGAAACAGAACAATTTGTGTGCAAGAAAATGTATGCGGAACCGGAGGACGATGACGTCACAGCGCTAATTGACGTGCTCAGCGAGTCGCACACATTAAAGTGGCTATTTCGAGAAGATAGCGACGACAACGATGACGTCACCGACGCCGAACCAACGCCAATTCGCTTTTTCGTAATGGATGAATCAATCGCCGACGAGATGATGGCTCTGTTTCCGTCTGTGGTGCCACTTCTGCGATCGGCAGGTCGACTTGCCGACTGGCTCCACTTCATGCAGTTGTTGGCAGACGACCGTTGTTTCCCGCCATCGGACGACGCGCACGAGCTATTTGCCGACGTGCGGCGTTGGCAGAATCCGGACTGTCGCGCGTACACGGACGGACAGAAACGGTTCTGGACGCTGGGGAACCGGCTGTTTCGCGCCCACAGTGACTTTCAAGCAAGCAAGGGTGGCAGTCACACTGAACAATCATGGGATACGTTTGATGAATAGAGAAGGCTGGACTATATAGAAGGAATGCTAGTATCTTCACGAATCTCAGATGGAGAAGAAAAGTGTCAGTGTCATAGACATTAAATACGATCGACAATTAAGTTATTTTTGTCATCAGATTTGTCTAAGCAGCTGCCAAAACATTGACATTTCTAACTAAGTCACTAAGAGAACATAATGGAAAACACAGTATATAAAACGCACACAAAAGCAAAAAGTCATGGTTTTCGACCTATGCACATATAAGAGTTACTGAAACATAACCATTTGTAACTAAAATTAAAAATATCACGCCAGTGGATTAATAGCAAATATCTGTTGAACACACAACATATTAATTTCCTGGGCCGCACCATACTGTTAGATAACACTACGTCACCAGTGCGATATTCTGGCAACAATCGCTCGCCGAATGAAAATATATTCGTATACATATCTACTTGCTTATATAATATGGCCATGCTATTTACGTCCAAACTCAACTTATGTAATATATTTTGACCTTTGTTTTACTAAACTATTCTTCTTTCTGGCAAAATAGCACGTTTGTATGAGACTATGTATTGGCTCTGTGTATACCGGCCTCCCTTAATACGTCCTTTTAGTCTAGGTCACCCCGATTTCATAGAACTGGGCATGTGCTTATCGGTCGTGCTGGTTAACATGTGAGCCCTCCGTCATTCGGAGATATGTCCGGAATCTCCAACTTTTAGAACACACCCTGAGTAAACCACTGGTGTGATATTCTTATTATCTGTTTTAGGGGCATGGCCCCAAAACCAAGCATTTCGTTTCACTTTGACAAAACTTTGAAATACATTAACATTTCCCGTGAAATCAATCAAAGCAACTACTGTAGTATCTGAACGTCCGTGCTTTTTCCCATGAAGTCAATCAAAGCAACTACTGTAGTATCTGAACGTCCGTACTTTATTTCCCGTGAAATAAATCAAAGCAACTACTGTAGTATCTGAACGTCCGTACTTTATTTCCCATGAAATTACTCAAAGCAACTACTGTAGTATCTGAACGTCCGTGCTTTATTTCGCATGAAATAAATCAATCAATCAAAGCAGCTACTGTAGTATCTGAACGTCCGTACTTTTTTTCCCATGAAATCAATCAAAGCAACTACTGTAGTATCTGAACGTCCGTACTTTTTTCCCATGAAATCAATCAAAGCAACTACTGTAGTATCTGAACGTCCGTGCTTTATTTCCCAAGAAATAAATCAATCAAAGCAGCTACTGTAGTATCTGAACGTCCGTGCTTTATTTCCTATGTAATGTATCAAAGCAAGTACTGTAGTATCTGAACGTAAGTACTTTATTTCGGGTATCATCGAAAAGACCGTCAAGACACAAGCCAACCAATTACTGCATGTCTTCTTATACGTTGCAATACAAAGCACAATTTGCTCCCTCCCCTCCGCGACACATATTTTGAATCGGCCGTGCTACCGTGCTATTTGAAAATCACTTGCATGCATATGGAATACGAATACATCACACCAATGGGAGTGGGGCTGGTGTTTGTGCGTTGTCGTCTCACGACAGTTCTTCAGAGACGAGATAGGTAGCTCTGCCTGCGCGCCACCAAACTTGGCTTGATGTCAGCCACTGCCGAACAGCCTGCAGCACAACAACAACTGTATCATTTCTTACTGCTGAACTACGTGGTCATTAATAACTTGGTAGATATATTCACTCAAAGTAACTCACAAAAACCAGCTTACTATTGAGGTGAGTAAAAACAATATCGAACCTGGTGAACACCAGGTAATCCGTATGCGAATACAGTTTCTTGCCAATGTTGACGCTATCGCATAGGCGCCTAGATACAGTCATATCGAATATTTGAAATGCATGATAAACGTCATTTACCGCACAAGGCCATCGATGTGTCGAATTCTGACTTCAGTATTTGGAGAACTTCTTGCACACCTGCAGCCCCCTAGAGGAACAAAAGTGGCGATGTTAACCCGAGCTTCGTACAAATACATCTACACAGATGGCTGTCTTCTGCAGGGATTACTTACAACAAACATTTATGATTGATGTTCGCACATACGTGTGTGTCATTTTCATTTACTCATTAAGAATAAGCTAACAAATAAAGTAACTTCTTCTGGTACCCTGATGTCGACAAAGAAATTTCTACTGGAAAGTTGGTAAACCTATATAGACCCCTGTGTTTAACAACAGTAACAACAACAACAACAACAACAACAACAACAACAACAAAATCGTCGTTGTAATGTGAACCCGTTTCCCTCAGATATTGTTAGATGATGATTGGTTGCTACATTGTAAGCGACGCCGTAGATGGCCGGTCGACCGATGAAGACGGCGCGCGCTCCGAGGGCCAGCGCCTTGAGGACGTCCGTGCCGAGTCTGACTCCGCCGTCGAGGTAGACCTCGCACCGACCGCCCACCGCAGCCACGACCTCGCTCAAGGCGTCCAGCTGAAACAGGCATCAGTCGGGACAATGTTCTCCGGCGCACAACCCATGGTGACACTGACATCAGGCTTATGTGTGGTGTCTTCACTTAGTTAGGATACCTTAGACCAAGTTAGCCATTCCAATGGTTTCTTTGTCAACTTGCCGTCTGGGGCTTTAGTTTTGGGTGGCTTTTTCTGGCTAAATCTTGTGTGAATTGTTATTTAGGAGTCGTGTCATTTGCCACTTCAAAATGCAGTAGTGTACACACAACAGTGAAATAATCATTGAAAGCATGGCCTCCTACTTATCAAGAACAACGTAGCAAGAACACATGAACGTCCAATTGAAGTACATTTTACGACTATGATACTTCGAGTGACTATAAAACCGCTGCTGTTGCATCAGAACCAAGTTCACAACCCTCGATTATCGACTTTCTCGAAGGAACAACTGAAACACGTCTAGTTGCCTTGGTACACCGGGAGCAAGGCCTACCGTAGCCGGGACGCCATCCAGCTGTCTGCCGCCGTGGTTCGACACTACGATCCCGTCCACTCCGCTGTCGATGGCTTCACGCGCGTCTTCGGCTGCATGAAAAAAACAAACGGAACCGTTGCCTCTGATACCACAATATCCAACCGTTTGTCTGTTAATTTATACCGAGTTATGTGATTACAAGTTCTAATATTTCGTGATATGAATATAGGCTCCTTTCAAATGCTTCAAACTACGGTGCCTTTGTTGTGATACGTAATGCGTTGACGAAGTTCTCTTTAATTAATAATGTTACCGCTGATGCTCAAATATGACTTGAACAACACCAACCAGATTGGCCCGATGACGCACTGCTCTGAACTCGACGTGAAAAGCGCGAACTGTGCATCCCAAACTGAACACGTGTTCAGGTGACCACGTGAAGCTCTCTCGTTGGTTTCCTGATCCCCAACCCCTCTCGACCAGGAATTCCACAACAACCCAACCCAACTAGAGTTAGGCCAACCTCCCAACTCACCGATTTGTTTTTTAAACCGGGAGTCGGCAGTCAGGAGTTGGGAGTCGGGAACTCATTGCGCACCAAGCAGACCAACATGTTTTGGTCCGATTCCAAACGGTTGGTTTACCTAGTTCGGTAGGATCGAGTTGGTGTGTACTTTAGGCCGAACCCAGATCACACTCAAATTGTCAGTTCAAACTGTTGACATGTTCTACTGAATAATTCGTTTGTCTTCATTTGTACCGCACCACACACGACAGTCCCGTACCTGTAAGGACGCCCTTGACGACCACCGGCAAGACGGTGACGGTCTTGAGCCACTTGACGTCTGCCCATGTCAACGACTGGTCGAAGAACGAGTTGGTGTACTCTGTCAACCCCAAGCGTTTCTTTGATTCGCATATCGAATTTCCGGTGTCAGATGTCTTCGAGAAATTCGCCATGCTGAAAGCACAGGGGGGGTTCATACGTGTTGCAAGAATGATGAAATGTTATCGTAAGAGGAACGTTGCTTCCAGTCGTATATGTCCGTTTTCTGATGCCACATACGATACTGACTGGGGTTGCAGCACGGATTAGTGCTATACTACTATCACACACATAATACTGATGAACCTCGCCAAGAGCGGTTTGACACTCACCTGTATTGCGGCGGCAGCGAGAACTGGTTCCGGTCGTCTGCCAGCCGCTTGCCCACGACAGGAGTGTCGACCGTCAGAATGAGCGCCTTGTAGCCGTTCTTCTCGGCGCGCCGTAGCAGGCCCAGCGTCACGGCACGCTCCTTGTAGATGTACATNCGTGATATGAATATAGGCTCCTTTCAAATGCTTCAATGCGGGCGGGCGGGCGGTTTCCTATGTTTATTTAGGGCTTTGCAGTTGAAAGACCCAAAATGTAAAAGTACATGGAACTAGACTAAATGACTACTTAAATTAAAAAGAAACCTACGGAACGAAATATAATTAAATTCACACTGTTTTGTTTTTCATTTGTATAAACGGTGAATGTAAATACCGGTGCGTTTGCCACAACTACCCCGACAAAAATGCTCAAGTGAATGAAACGTAACGCACCTGGAAGAAGTGCAAACCGCCCGCAGCGCCCTCTGCGACCTCTTCGATGCTCCTCGTTGCTACAGTGCTCAGTGTGAACGCCACACCCATCGCCCTTGCCCCTGGATGTCAACATTCGTCATTCTATATTATGCTTTATACTGTAATGCAAAAAGCAAAGCAAAAAGTGCAAAAAATGACAAGTGGACAATGAAGCTATTGGCTTATCGAGAGTCCACCACCTTTCATTTGAGTGTGACCCGGCCTTACGAAATAATTGTAATTTTGTTTTTAAACATACACACGCTGCTAATATACCCAAGTACCCATATCATGCACAACACAGGCTCCTGTGCATTGTCATTGCACGTTCTGTTTGGACTACGACATCCTCGTGAAACATTCGGTAAACAGTATCTACTTAGAGACAAAAACAAATTATCTGTTCCTTTTCAATATCATCCGGGAACAAGTAAGTTAAAAGTGCTGCTTTTGTGTGCGTTCAGGCACATCCACATTATGCAGCAGCGGATCTAGAGCGGGGTCTTATGGGTCTCAAGACCCCTTAGGCCATGGAGGGGGAGTGGGGTCTTAGATCCCCCTGTGTCTGTGGCAAATATTACAGTAAAGGACACCGTATATAGGTCTGCATCGGAACTAATGTCAGTGTAAAGACTGAAGTAGCCGACTAATATTAACCCCCCCCCGACTGACTGAGACCCCCCGCCAACTAGACTAGCTCCGTCCCTGTTATGTCGTCTGCTGACGCTTACCTTGAGCTGTGGCCACTTCGCCGTCGGGGTGTGCCATTTGATGCATGGCGGTCGACGCGATGCACACTGGGAAGGTGATCTTATGGCCGAGGACGGTTGTGCTGGGGTCGCGCCGAGACACGTCTCGAAGACATCGCGGCCGAAGTTGATATCTGAAAATACAATTTATTGTATTGGATATCACCCAAGTAATACCAAACGGGTGTACCAAAGTTAAATTCTTAAAGCGAAACAAAAATCATGCACCTAAAAGAGATCATAGAAGCTAACCATGCATCCGACCAGACAATAATCATGTAAACGTTTCAATGCATTTATATAACGTGGTGCGAGATACCAAAAATGACACACGATTATCGACGAAAAATGTGAAGCGGTCATTGGTGAAAGCATTATAACCATGCAAATAATCAATTGTGTCCAACATTCAGGGATGGCGCAATACTTTTAAAAACATTGCAACTTTCAAAATGCATTACCACGGTACTCCAAGTACTGCGTCCGTCCTTGCCTGTTGTCATGCCTATGCTCCCCCCCCAAAAACTGGCGTGACCATTTGTTTAAGGAGCACCTGAAACAAACATAGTAGTTACGTGGTCAAACCTGTTGCGGTCCAAAAATCAAGTGTACGTTCTAAAGGAAAACATGTGTAACTTGTAGACAATAGGCCGATAGACTCCTATAAACAACCATGTGGTAGACCTATAAAAGTAAACATGCGCCACTTGTACAAGGTAGCTGCTATTGACTCATATTCAACAAACGTTGGAAAACGACCGTAGCTTTTCTGACGCCAATCAATTGTCTGGGTTTTTCTAAACAAATTACACGATATTTAAATAAGTGATTTTGTGTTAATACCCACAAGTACGATATTGCACTATACTGGTCAATGTAGTTTTCGACCTACTTAATAGAATATGCCGTTTAAAAAAATCTGAAGAAACATTTTGTGTAAGAGATCGATATACCAAATCAGCAACAGCTACTTCATTTATCCAATGCAAACAAATTATTAAAACAGTTGTTTTTAGTGAAAAACTTACGAATATTGAACGTCTGAACCAAGTGGCGCGAGTCGAGGAAACCGGCGGAATTCAACCTATATTTCTTTCAAGCCGTACAGACAATCTTTTTTCATTTTACCACTGTGTTCCAATTATTTCAACTTTTTATAACAACCAGGCTTGACATAGCGCTTTATAAAACACATACACATATACTTGTATTGAATATATAACGTTAATGTAGTACATTTTTCTCGTATATTTAACACGTTTTAATTGTTCCTACTTTTATGACAAGACTGGCTTGCCATACATCTACCACAAAAAGGCTTATTATTGTCGCGTGGCCAAGAACGAGACACGCGTAAGAGACGCTCAATAATAATGTCTGGTAAGCACGCAAAGTCGGTTTTTATGTATATCATAAACGTGTTCCATGTTATATTATTATATCAAAATATATTTTGCTCAGACAAGACTCTGTATAGTTATTGTCGTAAACAGGCGATGTGACGTGATGTCAAGCGAGATTTCAATGGGGCGAAAACTGGAGTGGCTCGAAAACTGCACCGGTAACTATATACTTCATTCACGGTCACAGTCTAATAACCTGTCATAAAGTCTTGCGAAGGATCTCGCACACTTGTTCGAGGACTTGCCTTCTGAAAGCGTCTACGTTGTCCCTTATCGTCGTTTCGTTGTTGGCGCCGCTCCTGTAATAATCCAACGCCTTTCTCGGGATGTTTTCGTACGCATATTTCTCAAAGTCGTCAAGACAGACCATCTTCTTCGAGACCGCCATTGTAGTGCGTGCAGAGACAACTGTTCGAGGGCGCGCTGCTTGTCAACAAGCGGCAATTATTAACGAGGACAAAGTGCAAATAATCTCAAAGGGCGCCTACAGCACAGGCATAAAAAGAACACGCGTTAGTAAAACAAGTTCTCTGAGCCCTTATCAGTTGACACATGATACAGTGATGCAGGCTTGGGCCAGTGACATTCGTTCGGCTGCACGGCAAGAACCCACTGGAGGCACAGTGTTTATACTGTACAGCACACAGTCTTCATCATATATCCATAGATATACAATACTAATAAGAGATTATTAATTATATATCTATGATATATCATACCAGCATCTACTAAATAACTTCAATTACTGAGTGTAGTAGATGCACAATGGGTTAAAATACATGTCTCACTAATGTAAATGTTAAATAACTATAATAATAATATGTAGGCTGCGGGTGGTAAGCTTATGCCTAAATTAAGAATATACCACTGTAATGCAAGTTTGTAAGATAAAATTTCATTTATTACAACTTACTAACTAAACTGATAAACTAAACGTATTACTAAAATGATACAAATAATAATATGTAGGCTGCGGGTGGTAAGCTTATGCCTAAATTAAGAATATACCACTGTAATGCAAGTTTGTAAGATAAAATTTCATTTATTACAACTTACTAACTAAACTGATAAACTAAACGTATTACTAAAATGATACAAAAACAAGTTTCTCAGTCATTGCACAATTTACACTCCTGATCTAACTGCAATACCACACTAAGGAGTGAGTCTGTACAAATACAAACAGAACAAGTAAACTATTTCCAGTGTAAGATAAGATGATACATAAACATCTATTAAGTACCATAGTTCCAACACATCGGTGCTGTTCACAATATTGTCTGTAAAATGCATGTTATTTTATTCATGACATATATAAATATATATATTTATATATATATATATATATATTGTTTACAAACAGTATATATAATTATATTGTTTGTAAACAACATATATATACCTGTCATTGCACTGTTGTTTACAGACAAGTCTTGGGCACTGCTCAAGGCGCAGGTCTCCAGGGTCTGTGCCAGGGAATATTCAAGATCTACCCTCTCACAGCGCAATTAATCAATAATTTCAAAGGGAGAGAGGGCACCAACCTGATCCTGGCTACACTTACCTAATACCTTATTACATGCACAGTCTATCCATGCGCTAATGCATGTTCATGCTGACAGTCAACTAAACCATTTTTGTACAATTGAGGATTCTTTGCAAAAAAAATTAGATACTGTCTTCCGTAGATTCATACAACTGTCTCCAGCAAGCCTCCAAAATGCTTATGTCTAATGCACAATGCTCACTCCAGTATGAACAACCCAACTGCCAATACTTACAACACAACTGCTGGGACCACCCTCACCCAAATGAATAATCAGTATGGTGGCCATGCTCCATTAAGAACAAATGACAAGGAGAAATATTCAAGTTAATTGGCTCCTGGTATCATCGTCACTGGCTGCTAGCCCGATAAGTTTATACTTCTCTGCACGGTAGCCACCTCATCTTCATTGCTTTTGTTTGCCTTAAATTGTACATGATGATGGTGAAGAGGAAATAAATGTACTTACTCATTTACTTACATGTGTTAGACAACTATTTGTAACATGCTATGTTCACACTATAAATAGTACTACCCTATGCGTCATGCCAGTGGGTGCACCAACTGTTTCTGCCGTGCAATGAAATGCCGGCCAGTGGTCCACGCTCGCTTCACGGCAGTGAGCTGGCTTATCGCTCTTGTTTATAGGAAGATGATTAATGATGTAACTCTATGGCCTACACACACATCGGACAGGCGTTCTGTGTCTGCGCTAACCTATCAACAGGGGCAGGGGTGTCAATATGACCTGTGGTTATTGTCATTCTCCATGAAATTGGTGATGTCAATTGAATAAAACAATAGTTAGGCTTCATTTAGAAGAGAATGCAATCTTGGAGATCATATCATAAGGAAGAACCGTCGTAAGAAGGATAATAGATATGCTAAAACGAATACATAGGAGAGGAACTCAAATAATTCCAGAACTGAGAGAACTTGAAAGAATGTGTTTTAAGGCGGCTGATTACCCTGAAATAAAAGTGATTAAATTTTAAGTTTTAAAGGTTGTTTGAAATCCATTAAATTCCTAAAAGGCAAACAAAGTTAGGGTCCCCGCACATTTTTATCGTCTGCATTGTAACAGCTACGTCACCTGCTAAATTAGGAAAATACTGTACTCTGATCATAATCAGTCATAACACGAGATTTATGTATTATTCAAACATGAAACTTGCAAGAATATTGAAGAATATTTGATATGTTCATATTATATACAGCGTAATATGTCAAACTCGCATAACAAAAATGGTAAAAGTTATCATTTATACGTTTTATTAAGTCGCGGTAAAACCACATGTTAGCTAAATGTTTACAATATTCAATATTTTATTTGGAATTCGAAAAATTGCAATTTGATATGTCCATATTATAAAAGGCATAAATTCGAAATATTTTTTCTAAAAATTGTAAAATTTATTATTTTATGGAATTTATTAAGTCACTAAAAACCATATGTTAGCTCAATTTCGACCATATTCAATATTTCACCCACGAAGAGTAATACCACTTCAATAATACTTGGCCTAAATGTTCGTTTATTATTTATCTCCATAAAAGAGCAACAACATTTGGGGGTTTTCCGTGCAACATTTTTTTGAATATCTTACCAAGTGTGCGTGACAGAGTCACAACTTCCCATTTTCAGGAATTCATCTGCGACTCCAGACTCCCTGTGAGTTATGACCTCCATCGGCACCATAATAAGGTTGATACCACAGACATAAATAGAACACCCGTTAGTAAAAGGGGGGGGTGATTAATTGTGTAACTCTATGGGTGATACATGCTTTAACAAAGGCAATAATAGTGGCGCCACATGGTGGACTGTGCACCAGTCTAAAACAGTAACGCCACACGGTGGACTGTGCACCAGTCTAAAACAGTAACGCCACACGGTGGACTGTGCACCAGTCTAGGTGCTGGAGCAGCCAGCAAGGTCAGCGAGTAGACAAATGTATCAACATAGCGACTATTCCACTAAACGCACCAACATTTGAAAATCAGCGCTGTATTGAACTTGATGGGTTCGGCTTCGGGTGTTCTTTGCTAAAGAAAATAGTTGGACAAATGTTCCACTCGGCTAGGAGAATCTATATGATGTCTACCAATGGCAAAAGTAACTGTGCAATGGTCTCCCTGTCAAGTCAGTAAACAATATATGGCTTCTACCTGGATAAAACTTATACATTGTGTTTGCACATTCAGACATGACCCGTTGAAAGTAAATTATATAAGATACGAAGTTATCTTATGAAGCATCAATTTCAATCCTATTATATAGGATGCCTGTGCTAACACTGGGACAGTAGGCGTCGTGGGCACCACAGAGGCGCCACATGGTGGACCAAAAACCAACCCTAGCTTGATAACGTAGAGGGCACCTGTAGTGTTCGGGAGTTTATGGCAATTGTGACCTATGAACCGGACCGGCGTTCAGAGCATGGCTTGTATTCGTTTGTTCTGTTAATACAGTTTGCACAAACAATACGTTCGTTATGTCCATGTAAAGCTTTACAAATGGCGACGAAGACGGGATGAAAACTCGCGCAGGTTTGACAGTAACTTAAAGAAAAAACCACAAGCAAGCAACACAAGAAAAATTACATTTGTAGATAAGTCAATTATCGCCCGCAACGGCAACACTCACTAATTCCAGGAATGGGACCGGCAACGGACCACCTGTCGAATTTCTAAAAAAAGATCACAATTGTCCGTGCAAAATCACAACCACGAGTGGTAATGTCCGTGTAGCCACACGTCGCATAAATAGGCTACTTAGAAATGTCCGACGATAACCAAGGCACCTATACACCATTGACTCCCGTACACGGGATACGTCCACCGGCACCAGTAGATCTTGACTTTAACCCTGCAGATAACTGGAAGCTATTGAAACAAAAGTGGAAGAACTATGCTACAATAATGCAGCAACAGCCGGCGGATTATCAGGTCGCATTGCTACTGCACACGATTGGAGATGCCGCATTGAAGATATGCAATGGGTTTACGTTCGAGAAAGAAGACGACTAACGATCGGTGGCTGAAATATTGGCCAAATTTGACAGCTTTGCAGTTGGGGAGACCAACGAATGTTGTGAGAGATTTGTGTTCTATAACAGAAATCAACAACACAGTGAGACATTTGAACAGCTCCTATCAGCCACCTGCTTATCATGTCCTGCAATTTCTGTGATGCGTGCAGAAATTCAACACTACGCGACAGAATCTTCCTGAGTGTATACGACCGCGATGTCCAAGAGGCTCTTCTAAAGTAGCGGAACATATCGCTAGAGACGACAATCGACTGCAGAGCTGCAGAACATGCAAGGTCACAGAGTAAGGTCATTCGTCAAGAAGTGGTAAACAAAGTCGGTAAATCCAGATACGTTGAATCTAGCAAGGGAAGTTTCGACAACTATCCCAGCACCAGTGCACGAGTGTGCAAAACCGCCAACAAAAACTACCAAATGGTACACCCTGCCAGCAGTGCGGGTTCAAGAGTCACGCTGACGGAATATGTCCAGCAAATGGGGAGACCTGTAACTTCTGTGGCAAACCAAACCATTTCGAGAAAGTTTGTAGGAGAAAAAACGTGAAAACAAACATGTGCGACAGGCTGAACCAGACTCGCGCACACAACATCCACTTGGCGACTCGAGCGAAGATGAATATGCATGGACGATGCACAATTGGCCAACGAATAAAACGACTGCAAGAAAATCACCAATGACTGTGATCGCCGTAAACAACATCAACGCAAAGATGATGGTCGACACAGGAGCGTCAGTAAACGTGATGGATGAACGGACATATGGGATGATTTGAAAGCCGGCTTTGATGAGACACAGAGGGCCGAAATCATGCCATATGGCGGCGGCACACCACTAAACGTTCTGGGGGTGTGTGTGACGTAACGTTAGAGTCAAAGTCCGCCATTCAATGTCATCGGTTCCACGTCATAAAAGGCGGTCATGGCTCTTTTATCGGTTTCAACACAGCTCAGGAGTTAGGGCTCGTGAACAGTGTCAACAAAATCGGCTCCAATTGGGAAGACAAGTACCCTGGGCTCACAAAGGGCATCGGAAAACTACAGGAAGTGCAGGTCAAACTACACATTGATGAATCTGTACGGCCTGTCGCGATTACAAACAGGAAAATTCCCTTCCACATGAGACCAAAGATCGAGGAGGAGGAACTGCGACTTCTCAAAGAAGACACAAAGAGGACATTGTTGGTGAGCCTACGCCTTGGGTGTCCCCTATTGTCTCCCCTCCAAAGAAGGACGGTTCCATACGACTGTGTATCAACATGCGCGAGCCTAACAAGGCGATCATACGAGAACGCCATAACATGCCAACATTAGACGAACTCATACATGACCTAAATGGCGCAACAGTATTTAGCAAACTAGATCTGTCCAGTGGCTACCACCAGCTGGAGATTCACCCATCATCCAGATATATCACCACACTCAGAACACACAATGGCCTCTACAGGTACAAAAGACTGAACTTTGGGATATCGTCAGCAAGTGAAATATTCAAGGAACACGTCAGAAATGTGATCAGCCACATTGAGTCGACAAGGAACACCAGTGATTACGTCATCATCTACGGGAAAGGAGGAAACGCCCAGGAGATGCATGATAAAGCACTGGCTGATATTCTTGATGCATTGCACACAAACGGCCTCACGCTCAACTTGGACAAGTGTAAGGTGAACCTGCCGTCAATAGAATACTACGGAATGATATTCAGCAAAACCGGCGTGTCACCTGATCCAAGCAAAGTGCAGGCTGTCACGGAGCTGCCGCCTCCATCAAATGTGGCAAAGCTGAGGAGTTTCCTGGGTATGATGAACTACTTATCGAGATTCCTCAAAGACTTTGCCATCATCAGCGAACCCCTGAGACGCCTCACTAAGAAGGGTGTCGACTGGCTATTGTCAAGCGAACAAGATGCGACGTTTACCGCGCTCAGAAACTTACTCATCGAAGATACCTGTGCTGCCTACTTTTATGTAAAGAAAACGACATCGCTGATAGTCGATGCTAGCTCGACATGCCTAGGCAGCATACTAATTCAAGACAGCCGTGCGATTGCCTTTGCAAGCCGTTCCCTCTCAGACGTTGAAAGATGTCAATACTTCTCGCTTCAAAAAGATGCTTGATCCACTTCCGGTTTCTGAAAATAAGATGAGTGGGGGAGAAAGCGCAGCTCCCACAGAGACGACAGCGCCGCCTACACCAATTGTAGACCTGCAGAGTCCGGAAAGCGCAGCTCCCACACAGACGACAGCGCCGCCTACACCTATTGTAGACCTCCAGAATCCGGACAGAAGTTGGAATGATGCGTCAGGCAGCAGACTCATCTCTCCGTCCGGGGCCTCAACAACTCCTCGCGAGACACCACCGCAAGAACGACCCCAGCGCACCCGTTGTGTCCCTCGGCGTCTACATGACTATAAACTCAACTAGAATTGTGCATAACACGTTTGCAAAGTCACTTGTTCCGGACTCACTTCTACTTGTTTAATCGTGATCGTAATGAATACAACATTTGCTAATTCATAGTAAAGGGGGAGGGATGTAGTGTTCGGGAGTTTACGGTAATCGTGACCTATGAACCGGACCGGCGTTCAGAGCACGGCTTGTATTCGTTTGTTATGTTGATACAGTTTGCACAAACAATACGTTCGTTATGTCCATGTAAAGCTTTAAAGCACCACTGATCAGCTACCAGGTATATTTCTGTACAGGCCAGTCTTCCAGGTCTTGAAAACGAGGGTTCTAGTTTACACATTCAGCCGCGGATTTTTTTATTGGCGTTGTATTGTTGTGGTAAATAGTTTTTAGACTTATGTATTTTAAATGATGTTGAGCACCCCAATGTGCATTCAAATGCAGCCATAAGATTATCATTATATTTGCATGCATATCCTAAGCATTTGCATTTCGTTGTGACCCCCAAACGTTTTATTTTTTAGATGCCAATAATCAAACACGTTTATAATGCAGACGTCTTTTAGAACAATTTTTACACGCCTCGTATTTTGCACTATGCATAGTTGTTTGATTCGTTTTCATCATTAATAAATAATAATAATTAATAAATATATATTTACATTGTCTGAATTGTGAATCCATTTTCACGGCATGCTGTTTGTCAGATTTTAACATTTGCTCTCTTGTGAACAGAATGCTCTTCAGAGAATCCACGTACACAACATGCTCTTTGAAAATGTGCTCTGTATTAAATGGTCTTCCTAAATTAGACCAGTAGTAGGCAGTACGATCTGCATGTGGCAGCATGAGTTTAATCTCCGTGGTCAACCCAAAAAGCTTCTCTGGTCTCTGTTGTTTACTCCACGTTTGACCGCACACCTCGTACCAACTGTTTCATGTGTGAAGCCGACAAACAATGCAGTACACGTTTGGTTTTCAGTTTTATTTTTGAACGGAATTGTACATCGAAAGATGAAAAGGGCACCGTCGACGATCAGCTGGTCATTTAGTTTTGTTGGAGTGATTAAGAAACCGAAATGATCGACGGTTGAAGACAGCGGGTACACCGTGGAAAGATCATGTAAGTCGGCCACCCCACCTCCAAACTATTTAAGATAAAAATGAGATGGGGTGATTCATCAAATACTTAACAGCGAAAGGAGTGAAACTTTACTAATATCTCGTCCCCAGGACGAGATAACTTGGTAGTTCATACTTGACAGTCACGATAGCAATGTTTACCAAATGCCTCAGGCCAATATGCCTTCGATACGCTCGAGATTGTTTAAGGGAACGTCAAACGTATTACCAGAAACAATCGCGTCACGCACGTGATGGAATACTCGTTGCATGTTCGAAATGTTGAAGGTCGCGTGAATTTATACCCATGGATACTTATATTGGTTGTAGAATAGTTGAATATATTTTTATTGTGTATTGGCCCTCGTTATAAATTCAAGTCATAAATATTCTATGTTCAGACAAGCCACTTTTACAAATGAAGCAAGTCTCTCTTTCCTTAATTGGTAATCGGCGTCCGTTCCCCCCTCCCCTACTTCATTCAAGGTTAGTGTAATGACCATATATATATATATATGTATATATATATATGGTCATTACACTAACCTTACGTAATGATAGACAATAGCCTGTCTAGTAGTCTATATATATATATATATATATATAATATACACACATATATATATATATATATATACTTCATTCAAGGTTAGTGTAATGACCATATATATATATATATGTATGGTCATTACACTAACCTTGAATGAAGTATATATATATATATATAGCCATCGGACGACGTGCGGCGTTGGCAGAATCCGGACTGTCGCGCGTACACGGACGGACAGAAACGGTTCTGGACTCTGGGGAACCGGATGTTTCGCGCCCACAGTGACTTTCAAGCAAGCAAGGGTGGCAGTCACACTGAACAATCATGGGATACGTTTGATGAATAGAGAAGGCTGGATTATATAGAAGGAATGCAAGTATCTCCACGAATCTCGGATGGAGAATAAAAGTGTCAGTGTCATAGCCATGGAATACGATCGACAGTTAAGTTATTTTCGCCATTAGATTTTCCAAAGCAGCTGCCAAAACGTTGACATTTCTAACTAAGTCACTAAGAGAACAGAATGAAAAACAGTATAAAACACGCACACATTAAAGCAAAAGTCATAGTTTTCGGCCAAAGCACCTATAAGAGTTACTGAAACATAACCATTTGTAACAACAATTAAGAATATCACGCAAGTGGATTAATAGCAAATATTTGTTGAACACACAACATATTAATTTCCTTGGCCGCACCATACTGTTAGATAACACTACGTCACCAGTGCGATATTCTGGCAACAATCGCTCGCCGAATGAAAATGTATTCGTATACACCATTTCCTATTCTTGCTTATATGATATGGCCATGCTATTTGCGTCCAAACTCAACTTGTTTAACATATTTTGGCCTTTGTTTACTAAACTATTCTTCTTTCTGGCAAAATAGCAAATTTGTATGGCTCTGTGTATGCCGGCCTCCCATAATACGTCCTTTTAGTCTAGATCACCCCGATTTCATAGAACTAGGCATGTGAGCCCTCCGTCATTCGGAGAAATGTCCGGAATCTCCAACTTTTGAACACATCCCTAGTAAACCACTGGCGTGATATTATTATTATCTGTTTTAGGTGCATAGTCCCAAAACCAAGCATTTTGTTTCGATTTGACAAACCCTTGAAATACGTTAACATTTCCCATGAAATAAATCAAAGCAACTGCTGTAGTATCTGAACGTCCGTACTTTATTTCGGGTATCATCGAAAAGACCGTCAAGACACAAGTCAACCATTTACTGCATGTCTGCTTACCTATACGTTGCAATACGTCTATATATTTGCCGAAGGTTTGCGTAAAGCGAGAAGTTGAATCAGTAACGTAGTGAGGGTTGGCGCCCGGGTGTAAAACACAATTTGTTCCCTCCCCTCAGCGACACATATTTTGTATGTTTCCTCTCAGAGCCAACTGAATCAGTCGTGCTACCGTGCTGTCTGAAAATCACTTGCATGTACATATGGAATACGAATATATCACACAAATGGGAGTGGGGCTGGTGTTTGTGCGTTGTCGTCTCACGACAGTTCTTCAGAGACGAGATACGTAGCTCTGCCTGTGCGCCACCAAACTTGGCTTGATGTCAGCCACTGTCGTACAGCCTACAGAACAACAAGAACTGTATCAATTCTTACGACATATGACACATATTTCGCGTGCGACGATGAGTTCTAATTGTCAGAGGCTTATCTCGTCAAATTGGATGTCACTGCTGAACCACGTGGTCATTAATAACTTGGTAGATATATTCAATCAAAGTAACTCACCAAAACCAGCTTACTATTGAGGTGAGTAAAAGAAATATCGAACCTGGTGAACACCAGGTAATCCGTATGCGAATACAGTTTCTTGCCAATGTTGACGATATCGCATAGGCGCCTAGATACAGTCATATCGAATATTTGAAATGCATGATAAACGTCATTTACCGCACAAGGCCATCGATGTGTCGAATTCTGATTTCAGTATTTGGAGAACTTCTTGCACACCTGCAGCCCCCTAGAGGAACAAAAGTGGCGATGTTAACCCGAGCTTCGTACAAATCCATCTACACAGATGGCTGTCTTATGCAGGGATTACTTACAACAAACATTTATGATTGATGTTCGCAGATAAGTGTGTATCAGTTTCATTTACTCATTAAGAATAAGCTAACAAAAAAGTAACTTCTTCTGGTACCTTGATGTCGACAAAGAAATGTCTACTGGAAAGTTGGTAAACCTATATAGACCCCTGTGTTTTGGAGAGAAAATCAGTACTTTAACAACATCAACAACAACAACAAAATCGTCGTTGTAATGTGAACCCGTTTCCCTCAGATATTGTTAGATGATGATATATTGGTTNAACAACAACAACAACAACAACAACAACAACAACAACAACAACAACAAAATCGTCGTTGTAATGTGAACCCGTTTCCCTCAGATATTGTTAGATGATGATTGGTTGCTACATTGTAAGCGACGCCGTAGATGGCCGGTCGACCGATGAAGACGGCGCGCGCTCCGAGGGCCAGCGCCTTGAGGACGTCCGTGCCGAGTCTGACTCCGCCGTCGAGGTAGACCTCGCACCGACCGCCCACCGCAGCCACGACCTCGCTCAAGGCGTCCAGCTGAAACAGGCATCAGTCGGGACAATGTTCTCCGGCGCACAACCCATGGTGACACTGACATCAGGCTTATGTGTGGTGTCTTCACTTAGTTAGGATACCTTAGACCAAGTTAGCCATTCCAATGGTTTCTTTGTCAACTTGCCGTCTGGGGCTTTAGTTTTGGGTGGCTTTTTCTGGCTAAATCTTGTGTGAATTGTTATTTAGGAGTCGTGTCATTTGCCACTTCAAAATGCAGTAGTGTACACACAACAGTGAAATAATCATTGAAAGCATGGCCTCCTACTGATCAAGAACAACGTAGCAAGAACACATGAACGTCCAATTGAAGTACATTTTACGACTATGCTACTTCGAGTGACTATAAAACCGACCCGTGCCCTACTAAATACTACTGCTGTTGCATCAGAACCAAGATGCTTCGTTCACAACCCTCGATTATCGACGTTCTCGAAGGAACAACTGAAACACATCTAGTTGCCTGGGTACACCGGGAGCAAGGCCTACCGTAGCCGGGACGCCATCCAGCTGTCTGCCGCCGTGGTTCGACACTACGATACCGTCCACTCCGCTGTCGACGGCTTCACGCGCGTCTTCGGCTGCATGAAAAAAAAACGGAACCGTTGCCTCTGATACCACAATATCCATCCGTTTGTCTGTTAATGTATACCGAATTATGTGATTAGTTCTAATATAGGCTCCTTTCAACTGCTTCAAACTCCGCTGCCTTTGTTGTGATACGTAGTGCGTTGACGAAGTTCACTTTAATGAATAATGTTACCGCTGATGCTCAAACGTGACTTGAATAGCACCAACCAGACCGACCCGATGACGCACTGTTCTGACCTCGACGTGAAAAGCGCGAATTGCTCATCCCAAACTGAACACGTGTTCAGGTGACCACGTGAAGCACTCTCGTTGGCTTCCTGATCCACAACCCCCTAGTTGATCTCGACAAGGAATTCCACAACAACCCAACCCAACTAGAGTTAGGCCAACCCCCCGACTCACCGATTTGTTTTTTAAACCGGGAGTCAGGAGTTGGGAGTCTGGAACTCATTGCGAGTCAGGAACTCATTATGAGTCGGGAACTCATTACGAGTCGGGAACTCATTACGAGTCGGGAACTCATTACGAGTCGGGAACTCATTACGAGTCTGGAACTCATTACGAGTCGGGAACTCATTACGAGTCGGGAACTCATTACGAGTCGGGAACTCATTGCGCACCAAGCAGACCAACAGGTTTTGGTCCGATTCCAAACGGTTGGTTTACCTAGTTCGGTAGGATCGGGTTGGTGTGTACTTTAGGCCGAACCCAGATCACACTCAAATTGTCAGTTCAAACTATCGACCTGTTCTACTGAATAATTCGTTTGTCTTCTTTTGTACCGCACCATCTGCCATAAGAGTTACTGAAGTTCGCAACCATAGTCGTATATTACATAGTTATATAGAGACTTTAACAGCAATGGCTCATTTGTACAGGAAACAGGATTATATGTACATTATATAGCTAGGGAAGGTAAAAACAATCCGTAGAGGAAACACCGTCAAACACAATTAGCTAAATTTCAATTTTTACGTTTTTGATCCAAAATATATGTGAACGAAAACATGTTTAATGTGAGGAAAGGGAGTTTGTTCATATTCCGGGTGTAACGGGCCACACACGACATTCACTCACCTGTAAGGACGCCTTTGACGACCACTGGCAAGTCGGTGACGGTCTTGAGCCACCTGACGTCTGCCCACGTCAACGACTGGTCGAAGAACGAGTTGATGTACTCGTTCAACCCCGAGCGTTTCTCGGATTCGCACATCCGAGTTCCGGTGTCAGATGTCTTCGAGAAATTCGCCATGCTAAAAGCACAGAGGGATTTCATACGTGTTGCAAGAATGATGAAATGTTTCACTTTCCTATACATGCCCGTTCTGATGGGGGTTCGGGTTTGAGAGAATTTTGTTTAGCGGTAACATTTTCCGAAACCATCCCAGAAATCATTGGCTGATTGTCTATGCCCGAGCCCCCCATCCCCCCACTTTAAAGCCCTGAGGTGGGTCTGTTATCGTAAGAGGGACGTTGCCTCATACGACACTGACACGCATTGGAAGAATTCAAAGGAGCCCACGTAATACTGATGAACCTCGCCACGAGCGGTTTGACACTCACCTGTATTGCGGCGGCAGCGAGAACTGGTTCCGGTCGTCTGCCAGCCGCTTGCCCGCGAGAGGAGTGTCGACCGTCAGAATGAGCGCCTTGTAGCCGTTCTTCTCGGCGCGCCGTAGCAGGCCCAGCGTCACGGCACGCTCCTTGTAGATGTACATCTGCTCGACACATGGCGTTACTCGTGACTTTACAAAAGTTACAAAACCCAGTTATAACGCACATCTTGTTGTTTTATTGATTACTAGTCCAGTCGTCTGGCGTTACACGGGCGGGGGGGCACGCGGGGGGGGGGGGCGGGCGGACAGATTCTTATGTTTATTTAGGGCTTAGCAGTTAAAAGACCCAAAATATAAAGGTACAATGGAACTAGACTAAATGACTACATAAATTAAAAAGAAACTTACGGAACGAAATTCAATCACACTGTTTAACTTACGGAACGAAATTCAATCACACTGTTTTGTTTTGCATTTACATGAATACAGGTGCGTTTGCCACAACTACCCCGACAAAAACGCTCAATTGAATGAGACGTAACGCACCTGGAAGAAGTGCAAACCGCCCGCAGCGCCATCTGCGATCTCTTCGATGCTGCACGTTGCTATAGTGCTCAGTGTGAAAGCCACACCCATTGCCCTTGCCCCTGGAAGTCAGCATTCGTCATTCTACATTATGTTTTATACAGTAATACAAAAAGCAAAGCAAAAAGTGCAAAAAATGGCAAGTGGACAATGAAGCTATTGGCTTATCGAGAGTCCGACACCTTTCATCTGAGTGTGACCCGTCCATCCTTATGAAATATTTGCAATTTTGTTTTTATACACGTATTGACGCTGTTAATATACCCTAATACCCATATCATGCACAACACATGCTCCTGTGCATTGGCACTGCACGTTCTGTTTGGACTACATCCCCAAAAAACATTCGGTAAACAGTATTTACTTGCAGAAAAAAATAAAATGATATGTTCCTTTTCAATTTCATCCGGGAACAAGTAAGTTAAAAGTGCCGTTTTTGTGTGCGTGCAGGCACATCCACATTATGCAGTAGAGGATCCAAGACCCCCCTGCACCATGGAGGGGGTCTTAGACCCCCTGTGTCTGTGGCAAATATTACGGTAAAGGACAATGTATATAGATCTACATCAGAACTAGTGTCAATGTAAAGACCGAAGCATTAGCAGCCGGCTAATATTAACCCTTCTGTAAGTAGAACGACACGTGTCGTCCCGCCCACCCTCCCCCCTCCCCCTCCCCCACCCCCGGTTCATAAGTAAAACGACAACTATACTAGATCCGCCCCTGATATGTCGTCTGCTGACGCTTACCTTGAGCTGTGGCCATTTCGCCGTCGGGGTGTGCCATTCGATGCATGGCGGTCGACGCGACGCACACTGGGAAGGCGATCTTATGGCCGAGGACGGTTGTGCTGGGGTCGCGCCGAGACACATCTCGAAGACATCGCGGCCGAAGTTGATATCTGAAAATACAATTTATTGTCTCAGATATCACTCAAGTAATACCCTTCCGGTTTTTAAATTAAACTGACTACAACCGGTAACTTCGCGAAACGGGTGTACCAAAGCTAAATTCTTAAAGCGAAACAAAAATCGTGGTTTGGGGCATATGCACCCAAAAGAGCTAATAGAAGCTAACCATGTGCAAATAAAATCAAGAATATCACGTCAGTGGTTTATTCAGAATGTGTTCTAAAAGTGGGGGATTCCAGTCATTTCTCCGGTTGACATGTTAAATAGCGCGACCGATAGGCACATCCGCAGTTCTATAAAAATCGGGTAACCTAGACGCGTAACGTATTAAGTGATGCCGGTATACACAGAACCAACGCAGTCTCAAACAAACGTGCTATTTTCTCAGAAAGAGTAATAGTTTAATAAACAAATGCCAATATACGTTACATAAGTTGAGATTGGACGCAAACATCATGGCCATATCCTATTGGCAAGTATAGGAATAGGTGTATGCAAATATTGTATCACTTGTCGAGTGAATGTTGCTAGACTTCAAAACTCGCGACGTATGATATTATCTAATAATATGGTGCGGCCCATGAAAATAAGATGTTGAGGTTTTCGTAGTAAACCAACGGCGTGATATGTTAATTGTAGTTGCAAATGGTTATGTTTTAATAAGTCTTACGGTTGCATGGGCCCAAAACCACGACTTTTGTTCCCTTTAAGTAACACGTTGACAATTACTAAGTCAAAATAGTTGGTTGCAGATGTAAATCCGTGTCTTACAAGGCACGGTAACACAATATATGTGAAAGTATAGTTACACATTGCTTTCATATGTTTGGATAAATATATGCATCCGGCCAGACTTGCTTGATAACAATAATGATGGAAAAGTGTCAATGCATTTATATAACGTGGTGCGAGATACCAAACATGACACACGATTATCGACGAAAAATGTGAAGCGGTTATTGGTGAAAGCATTATAACCATGCAAATAATCAATTGTGTCCAACATTCAGGGATGGCGCAATACTTTTAAAAACATTGCAGCTTTCAAAATGCATTACCACGGTACTCCAAGTATAGCGTCCGACCTTGCCCTCCCCCTAAATTGGCGCGACCATTTGTTTAAGGAGCATCTGAGGCAAACATAGTAGTTACGTATACCGATATGGTCAAACGTGATGCGGTCCAAAAATCAAGTGTACGTGCTAAAGGAAAACATGTGTAACGTGTAGACAGTAGGCCTATAGACTCCTATAAACAACCATGCGGTAGACATATAAAAGTAAACATGCGCCACTTGTACAAGGTAGCTGCTATTGACTCATATTCAACAAACGTTGTTTTCCGACGCCAATCAATTGTCTGGGGTTTTCTACACAAATTACACGATATTTAAATAAGTGATTTTGTGTTGGTACCCACAAGTACCATATTGCACTATACTTCATTCATGGTCACATTCTAATAACCTGTCGTGAAGTCTTGCGAAGGATCTCGCACAATTGTTACGGGACTTGCCTTCTGAAAGCGTCTACGTTGTCCCTCATCGTCGTTTCGTTGTTGGCGCCGCTCCTGAAATAATCCAACGCCTTTCTCGGGATGTTTTCGTACGCATATTTCTCAAAGTCGTCAAGACAGACCATCTGCTTCGAGACCGCCATCGTAGCGCGTGCAGAGACAACTGTTCGAGTGCGCGCTGCTTGTCAACAAGCGGCAATTATTAACGCAGCCAAAGTGCAGATAAGCTCAAAGGGCGCCTACACACCCCGCACAGCCGTCCTTTATTTGTCTACGCTGACCTATCAACAGAGGCAGAGGTGTCAATATGACCTGTGGTTATTGTCATTCTCCGTGAAATTGGTGATGTCAATTGAATAAAACAATAGTTAGGCTTCATTTAGAAGAGAATGCAATCTTGGAGATTATATCATAAGGAAGAACCGTCGTAAGAAGGATACTAAATATGCTAGAACGAATATAGGCAAAGTCAATCGCCCTACAATGTTTTTCTATCTGGCTGTTGCTACTAGTACGGCGAAGATCTCGCTCGGCCGAAACGTAAGTATTTTCATGAAACGTGAAACCTTACAAAAACGCCATAAACAGAGCAATAAACACGTATTTCGTGTCTGTATGCATTCTTATATGTATATCACTAAAGTTACCTGACAATAACCATGTAAAAGTGTGAAATTATTACCTTTTTGTCAGAACGCATGTGCTTGTCAAGGTTTGTATATAACCGGATGTTGTTGTGAGCGAGAATAGCACGCGGGATTTCCATAGATCTATATAAGGTCACGCTAAGAATTGCCGTCTGCTGGCCATAGAGTTACATCATTAATAATGCCCCTATAAACTACTAACTTACTAACGGGTGTTTTATTTATGTCTGTGCTGCTGGCCCATTCTGGCCTCATTCTACACGAAATCGCGTTTGATCATGTGACCCAAAGGCAACATCACGTGCACAGTATGGCGGCTAATTGTGAAATGTTTTCTATGTCACCGATAAAAGTACTCATAAGTAATTATTTGGAGCACATTTCTTCAGTTTCTTGACGCCCAATTGTCGGTTGTATGTCACAGAATACACATGTGAAACGGTTAGTGCGTATCGGTTTTAAAACTTAAGTTATTAGTTCCGTAGCCAAATGGCTACGGAACTGCCAAAATGGCGAGTTAGCAAATGCCCGTCAGGACTTTCGCCCCAGAGACGAAGAGCGGGGCGAACATTTTAGCCTAGAACGAATACAGAGGAGAGGAACTCAGATGATTCCAGAACTGAGAGAACTTAAAAGAATTACCCTGAAATAAAAGTAATAAAATTTTGAATTTTAAAGGTTGCTTGAAAACCATTAAAATCCTGCACTTTTTTAACATCTGACATTGTAACAGCTACGTCACCTCCTAAATTAACAAAATACTGTACACTGATCATAATCAGTCATAACACGAGATTTATATGTACTATTCAAATATGATACTTGCAAGAATATTGCAATTTGATATGTTCATATTACATAAAGAATAATATGTCAAACTCGCATAAAAATTGTAAAAGTAATTATTTATGTGTTTTATTAAGTCGAGGTAAAACAACATATTAGCTAAATTTTGACAATATTAACACCACTTCAGTAATTAACACCACTTCAGTAAAACTGGGCAAAAAGTTAATTTATGTATCTCTATGACAAGGCAAAAAAAGTCGGGGGGTCCCGTGCAAATTTGTGAAATAGCTGATAGCTGACATGGTAACAACAACATCGGCAGCAAGATCATGGAAATACTGTCCTCTCATCACATTCACAATCATTTATACCATGAGATGTATTTACTATTTAAATGTAAAACTTGCAGGAAAATTTCAGTTGGATATGTCCATATCATGATATATAAAGCATAATATGCGAAATATGCATAAAATGATAACATTTATTATTTTATGGAATTTATCAAGTCACGAAAAGCCATATTTTAGCTAAATTTCGACCATATTCAATATTTCACCCACGAAGAGTAATACCATGTCAGTAATACTTGGCCAACATGTTCGTTTATTATTTATTTCCATAAAAGGGCAACAACATTTGGGGGCTCCTGTACAACATTTTGAAATATCTGACACAGTAACTTCGTCAGCAGCAGACTGATGCGCAGTTAGCTTGACTTCAAGTTATATCCGCCTCCTGGGGGGGGTACTCCCTATACTGAGGTATACATGTATATACCGCGCAAATGCCCCTTTTTTGGCCATTTTTCTCTCTCTGCCCGAAGAAAAAAATTATTTTCTCTCTTTGTGCCCCATTTAAATCTGATAATTCTCTCTTTCACCGAAGAGGAAATTTCCCAATGAAAACGTTCCGCCCGGGCTTACCTTACGCTTATTGATATTAGATAAATTGTTCAATAATTCTCTCTTGGTGACCCTAAATTTCTTGATTTCTCTCTCTCTCTCTCCATGTGCTCCATGGGGCTCTGGTAGCACTCCCCCACCGTTTTGGTATGGCAGTACCCCCCCCCCTCCGGGAGCCGCCTACCTTAACAACCACACAGAGATGGAGGTTCAGGGGAAATCAAACTCAAGTTTCAAATATATTGAATGCGTATGAAAATATTGATAGAAATATATTTTTATCATTTCAGAAAGATAGTAGAACTAGAGGACACGAAGTAACGTTAATGAAGGATCAGTGTAGATCAGTGTGGTTGAATGCTTCCCAGAGGGGTTGGAATGGTTCTGGGTGGAATATATGTCTGCCTTGGATGAAGTCCAAAAATTAAACGTGAAGATTGGATACCGCGCTATGAAAGAATATGCCTGTACACACACACGCACGCACGCACGCACGCACACAACCGTGTGAAACAAGAGCNGAATATATGTCTGCCTTGGATGAAGTCCAAAAATTAAACGTGAAGATTGGATACCGCGCTATGAAAGAATATGCCTGTACACACACACGCACGCACGCACGCACGCACGCACGCACGCACGCACGCACGCACGCACACAACCGTGTGAAACAAGAGCCTACGAGCTGTGAGATTGTGTGGCAGTGGTCGTCCTAGCTTCCACCATTTCATAACACCAACCTCCCACTTACCAAGTGTGCGTGACAGGGTCTTAACTTTCCATTTTCAGGGGTTCATCTGCGACTCCTGACTCCCTGAGAGTTATGGCCTCTATCGGCACCATAAGAGGGGTGATACATGCCATAACAAAGGCAATAATAGAGGCGCCACATGGTGGATTGTGCACCAGTCTAAAACAGTAACGCCACACGGTGGACTGTACACCAGTCTAGGTGCTGGAGCAGCCAGCAAGGTCAGCGAGTAGACAAATGTATAAACATAGTGACTATTCCACCAAACGCACACACATTTTAAAATCAGTGCTGTGTTGAAGTCGATGGGTTTGGCTTCTTGTGTTCTTTTCTAAAGAAAAATGTCATTTTCACAAAGGGTGTTGCTTAATTGATGTTTAATGTATTGTGAAATGCTAAAGAAAATAGTTGGACAAAATTGCTTCATGTTCATGGGGCTAGGAGAATCTATGAAGTCCACCACTGGCAAAAGTAACTGTGCAATGGTATCCCCTTGTCAGTAAACAATATATGGCTTCTATCTGGATGAAACTTATACATTGCACATTCAGACATGACACGTTGAAAGTAAATTACATAAGACACGAAGTTATCTTATGAAGCCTCAACTTAGCTGTGTTGTGACACATTTACCACTCCTATTATATAGGACACCTATGCGAACACTGGGACAGTCAGCGTCGTGGGCACCACAGAGGCGCCACATGGTGGACCGAAAACCAACCAATACACCTTAGCTTGATAACGTAGAGGGCACCACTGATCAGCTACAGGCCAGTCTTCCAGGTCTTGAAGAGGGGTTTGAGTTTACACATTCAGCCGGGGATTTCTAAAAAAAAAATTTTTAAACTAACTCTTTCAAAATGGGGAGTTCGTTTGAACCCTCTGAACGGGCATGATACATATCTGGTAGAACAGGTGTTACGTAAAAAAAATAATGTATAATAAATTAAATGTACTGCAAATCAGCATGCAACATCTAGGTTTTATAACAATGGGAAAGCACCTCAAGGATGCAGCGAGGGCAGATGCTGGACAATAGGCTATGAAAATCCAGAGGAAGAAACAATGTAGTGTAGATCAAAACAAATTGTTTTTACAATAAATGATCCCCACGTGAAAACGCCATATATATGCTAAATGTGTGTGGTGAATATTGTGTTTATTTTCAACTACAGTTGAATTTATAGTACTTGGGGACACACATTTATTTACAGCTGTTGAGCAATTACAATACAACTGTTTGTTTGCATGCACCTCCTCGAAGCTGGATAAATAGCTGTAGGCAACAGTACACCTGTAGAGGATAACAGTTCATGTGAAAATGCGGTGTGAATCCCAGTACAAGAACACTACAGATGTTCTGGTGCAATAATCATTGCATTCAGCCACTCAACACACACATTCTTAAAATCACAACTGGTGCCAGAACATGGAGGGGCATTAACTTGTCAACCATATTGCCTTTAACTAGCTCATATAAAAAAAAACGATTAAATAGGTAGCAACAAGTTAAACAATTGCTAGTTTCACTGATGTCTACAGCCACATAAACAAATGGTGTATTTTCAGTACCAGAATATAGAAGTCTATTTTTTTATGTTATGGACCCGTCCTATTTATGTCACCCACAAAACACTGCTGACGACTAGCCAGTTGAAAAACCCTTTACGCACAACATGATAAGTTAGACAAAAAGTAAGAAAGTGGCATTTTCAATAGAGTTTATTAACCTTTATAACTTTCGTAGCGGTAACAAACACAATGTACACAACATTCATTCCTGGCAGATGGTACACAAATGAATTAATCCTTTGGAGAGTTCCCAGTAGCAAGCTGAACAATAGGCATCCCTGATGATATCCTTGTGCATGGACATAATTAACAGAAAGTCACAATGGCAAAGTCTACCAGACAACAGTCCTGGATTGATGCCTAGTCCCAGAGAGGTTTCCCACCAGCTCACTCATCATGTTAAATGATGTTCGGTGTGGTGCTTGCTCTACAAGGTGCCCTTCATACGTCGGTAGTTTTTGATGTTGCCCAGCACGTACACCGGAACGGCCATTAGACATCCAAAAAGAACAACACCAAAGCCAGCCTTCTCCTGCGTACAGAAAAGTTACCTGGCATTACAAAATATACAACATTAAAAGTATCTTAAAAACACATGCATTGTGAACAAAATGTAGGATCATAAAGTAATTATAACTGATCATCGACACTGTAATTGACCCCAATGCTGTTATTTGGGTCCCAGATGGTTCGACCTATGACGGGTTCGGTCCACTTCACCGAAAACCACATCACCACTGAATTCAGTTATGATCAATTTGGCCCACAGCCTGAGTCAATAAAAAAGGAAATTATGCGCAGAAACATTCGTACATGATCACACGCTAATTGAGTAATAATAATTACAGAGCAATATCAATAAAACAAAATTCCAGCCTATCGTCAAGTTTAAAATTTCTTGGAATCTTCATCTATTTCTTATGTTTAATATAATAAAAAGCAATTGGAATATTTGTTCGAAAACGCTATAATTTAGCGCACTACATTTCCCGTTTTCCTTTGTATCTTCATCTGTATATATGGTTAATAAATAAAAAGCAATTAAATTCTTAATGCATTTGTACATTTTTCAAGATTAGTTAGAATTAATTAGAATATTCGTTCGAAAACGCTAATAAATTAATGCATAACATTTCCCAGTTACAATAGTGAACACACAAACAGTCAAGTAGAAAATAATGAACATAATAAGGTCCACGGAGCCCATGTTACAGTTACAACATCCAAGTCGCAAACAGTAGCAAGTCGGTACAATTAGTGAAAATAACAAACGTAATAATCAAGTTCATGGACTCTTTTTCCCAGTTAGTATAAGTGAGTTGTTTCAGCCTTCACCCCGGGCCATGGAGCCCGCTGGCAACAATGATGTGGTGATAACGTGCCATACAACAAAATAACGACACAACCCAAACATATTTTATTAAATTCTGCAAAATTAAATAATTAGAAAGCGCAATGCTTCATCATAGTTTTAAATGGATTTACATTTGCGTGGCATTTTAAGAACATTTTCACATTTTTAACAAGTATAAAAATAGTAATTCAAATAAAATGACACTAACTAGTCAAACGGCTAAACATTTAAATGACATGGATTACAATAACAGCCTTAAGTAGTAGAAAGTTAGTTTACATCACCTACCACTAAACACGAATTATAACGATACAGCACAAGGTCAAACGTGACCATGACGGACATCACAGAAACTACTATTCGTGGTTTAGTTTCTTACCGCGAAACTGATTTTAACTCGTGGTGGGCCAGACACTATCGTTGCCCTCTGGACTGCTATTTGCGAGAAGGCGGGAGCTCGCCTGATGAGACCACGCATAACTGCCGACATCGTGTAGAATTCGTCGAATTCCTCAGCAAAATAAGCTTCTTGATTCCCTTCCGTCTGCTACGAAATAGAATGGCTTCGAAACTGGAATTTCCGCAGCAGGACTATGACCCTGCCTATTATTGGCTCAGGGGATTATATAATTTCACAAATACCAAGCTGTAGGTCTTCCAATGGTTTTGACTATCAGTTAATGTCATAAGCGAATCTGTGACTAATACAAATTTAGTTATGCATTTGTTGTAACGTGACGGAAACATTTTAATATAAACCAATCAAATTCTTCCGCACTAGTGCGGTGATCAGGAAGTGTATTCCAAGAAGGAGGATGCGTATTTCTGTTTATTTCTTCTCTCCAGATACACGCTTAATGTAAGTGTTTAGCAAATGTCATATTGGTAAATAGTTGAACTGGAATGGCATTGTTTATACAGTGTGTTAAGCCACACATCTACGAATACCAAAGAACGTGCAACAAATGCAGTAAACGGGTCGACAATTGAACAGTGAAGCCGTGAACTGATGTAGCTTTTGAAGGTGTCAGTGTCACTAACACGCTCAGAGTCACAATCACTGACAGTCTAACTCACGAGGACTCATTCCCAGCGAAATCAGCACAGTTTTAAACTTTCAGTGTTACGGTTATAGTAACAGGGAAGGGTATTACGTCTACGTACTGTACTGGCAGTACTGTACTGGCAACACGCAAAGAAAACTACTGTACAACGACCAGGGCATCGCTACTACGCTAGGATAGCACTGCTACAGACAGTTAGGCATGGTTGTTAAGTCCAACATATTGTTCAGAAACAATTACATATTTACATTGTTGTAACAAGTATTTTACAAATATTTTAATATGTTTTAAGTTATTGACACATTGAGAGTAATTTTGTGGTGGTAATTAGTACCCTTATGGCTTATGTGACTGCAAACCACATATTACGCTAAAATATATTTGGTCAGCGCATACATGTGTCAAATTTGCAGGTTATTCCATGTGAACTAAACCAAAATCTCTGACATTTGTTGCATTGATCTCTTAATTTTTTTTTATGAATCAGCTTAGTGAAAGCCCTTGGTAAGATAAGAAAGTAAAAAAAAAAATTAGCATCCTATCTTCAGTGGTTTTCAAGGTATGGCAGTTTGAAATTTAGGACATTTTGTGACAGGGTTTTTTTAATAAATAAAATTTTTCATATTTTTCATGAACTAATCAATCTATATAAATAAAATTTTTAAAATTTAAATTAAATTTAAAATTTATGTTACTGTAATTAAAACATACATGCTGCAGTTGATGATTAATATGCATTAAGCTGATAAAAATTACGGTTTGTTCATTAAATCACTCAGGAGAGGTTTTTCAGGCATCGATTTTGAGCTAAATACACATTGTAGTTACAAATTGTATATTTTCAGTATTAACCAACTTCCGGTCAAAAATTATAATGTTGGGTAGCTTAATACACATGTCAGCTTAATGCACATTAACCATCAACAGCATGTTTGTTTTATGTTTATGTGATCTACATATTGCAAGTGTTATTCATATAGGTTTATTAGTTCATAAGACATTAACCTGTGAAATATGAGTAATTTAAAAAAAAAAAAAATTCAAATTCAAACTGCCATAGCTTGGAAACTACTGGAGCTAGTTTGCTCAAAGTTTGCTTAAATGCTTATCTAACCAGGGGCTTTAACCAACCAACATAAAATTGAATTATTTTTTAATTTACGACCATTTAGGGGGAAAATTACTCATATTTGACGGGTTAATATCGCAGTAACTAATTAACCTATATCAATCAAACTTAATGGACTTGTTCTCTGCACTATGTAGATCACATAACCATAATTAGAACATACATGTGTGCATACGTAATGTGCATTAAGCTGACAAAAGTCATGATTTGTTTAAGGCCACACACAGCAGGTAGTTGGATAATTTCTTTATTTTTGCAAATCGTGCAATTTTTTTTGCCAAATGTATAGAATGCGTCTTACTGAATAAAAAATATATTGAACATTTTTCAGCCAGACACCCTGTTTCCATGGTAACAAACAAAATGTCCACCATTTTGAGCAAATATTGGCAAATAGAAAACCATTCTTTATTGAACACATATATGATTATAATTCTTGCAAATCCATGTTCAGTACACATTCTACTGTACAATGACCAGAGCATCTGTTAAAATGTTGTTTTATTTTTTTTAAAAGTGAAAAAACTTTTGGCAACAAATACGGGTTTTTCTTTCAAACTGTTGATGATTTTTAAAATGTCATTGGGCAGAGTAGAGTATGCTGAATGCAACATCCAAAACCTTATTTAAATAGCATAATTACTCAGAGATATCCTTTTTTTAAATGCAGAAAACACGTTTTTGAGAAAACAGCCGTTTAAAGGTTGAAAAGCGGGATTTATTACTTGACAAATGCATGTTTTATCCATGAATAAAAATTATTTAGAGGTATGCAATTGCTATAAAAGTTATCTTTATAGATAATAAATATACAAAGCTATCAGAATACAATGGAAACACATTTTGAATATTTAAAAAAATGACATTTCACCTGGGGTGTCTCCCTTTAGGAGTATCGCTACGATACCCAATTTATTTCATAGGGAAGGATGCTGGGAATTACTTGTTATTTGTGTCCTAGGAGTGGTCTACACTTAGTAAAAGTTACACAACAATATCTGCTACCCCACATTAAGTTCATTTTTAAGAAATATAACAATAATAGATTAGTAATTAAGAAACCTATGCATGTCATATTGTTCTGATGTGCACACTGGGATGTATAAATGCCAAAAATATACAATTTTTAACTAGGATATGTGTATTTAGCTCACAATCGATGCCTGAAAACCCTCTCGCGGGTGATTTATTGAACAAATCGTAATTTTTATCAGCTTAATGCCTATTAACCATCAATTGCAAATATGTTCTAATTACGGTTATGTTATCTATTTGTTGCAGAGAATAATTCCACAAAGTTTTATTGATATAGGTTGATTAGTTCATGAGATGTTAACCTGTAAAATATGAATAATTTTATTTATTTGAAAGACGGCATCGCAAAATGCCTAATTCCTAAATTTCGAACTGCCATTGTTCGAAAACTACAGTCCCTAAAGAAATATGTAGTTTATACATCTTGAAATAATGAATTTTGTAAATATTAATGCCATGTGTTATATCTTCCACAGACCTGCCATGTGACCACATTCACTATGGACAACATGCATGCCACCTGGCATTTCACGTAGATCACTGTCGGTGTCAACTGCTTTGGAGGCTACACGATGGGAACAAATATGTCATCGGGGGTGACATCTGACCGACTGTCGCAGCCGCCATCCCGACCAACAAGCTTCGCCGCCAGATCAATGCCGGCATTCCTGACGACCGACTTGGAGAATGTGGTCATACACCGGGCCAAGAAGAAGAAGACGTCTAGGTTTGCGACCCTGCGCAAGAAGCTGACGAAAGTTCGCCGACAGAGTCGCTCGCTCGACCATGCACGTGCCATGCGTGATCTGATGTCATCCTGGTCAATCCAGGAGACGAGTGCTCTGGTGGAGGAGTATGATGCAAGCATAGCGTTGAAGGAGCTGACACTGCAGGCGAGTTTGGCACGACCGCATGCATCTACTCTCAAGGAAGATCTCTATGCGCTCTATGACCATAAATACTGCACGGATGTCGACCTCATATACAAATCCGTGTGTTTCCCTGTGCATCGAGCCATCCTTTGCGTACGCTGTCCATTCTTCCGTAGCCTGCTCGCCAGGTATCCACAGTACGGCGCACAGGTACCCGTCAACATTCACGCACAAGGCGTCGACGTCAATATGTTCTCAGTTCTACTTCGATACCTCTACACTGGCGAGTTCAACTCAGAAGAAATGAGGTCGGAAGATCTTGAATTGTTGGCACGGCTGGCGGATCAGTTCGGCACACCAAATCCGCTCGAGCAAGACCTGAAGACGTTACTTGAAACGTCTGTCTACAGTGATGCACTTCTCATATTCTCGTCTGAGACTGAGTTGCATGATGCGTTTACACCAGATGGTGCCACTGGTGAAGTACGGACACAAAAGACACACGAACTGCGCTGTCACAAAGCGATCCTTGCAGCGAGGTCGCCGTTCTTTCGCAACGTGATATTGCGGCGAGCGCGCTCTGCTGAGGAGTTTACGGAGCACACTTTATCATCGCCGACGTGTATAGTTCTCGATGAGTCAGTCATTCCACGGCGCTACGCACGTGTGCTCCTCAATGCCATCTACCTTGACTCGGTGAATCTTTCACTCATCATTCGCAGCAGCGTCAGCCTGTGTAGTTTGAGCGAGGTGCAAGCCATGGTAGCGGGGAAAAGTCACATGACCACCACCGATGAAGCAATGGAGATATATCAGATTGGACAATTTCTCGACTTCCCGGTTCTGTCTCAAGGTGAGTGTGCCTAGCATCGATGGTGCCCCTTTACAAGGTCTACGCTAAATTGTCGTGATTTTATTGTTTTACTTTCAGTGGCTTACAAGCTAGATATACGGGCCAGGGGTATCTCATAGAAGTGCTAGCCTAATAGATAGCCTCCACAAAATAATGCTAAGGTATCTCTACATAGCTTTGTTGGGTCATGGTCCCCTTGGCTTTGAGATAAAAAGTTTCATGAATAACCTGTTGTACCACTGTGTGATAGCGTGACAATTGACAAACAAATGGGTGACTGTTGCTAGGCATACATTGCTAAACGTTTGTTGCAAATTGTGTTTGTTTGACTTAAAATGCATCATTCGTGCAGTTTATGCTGATCTGCAACTCAACAAAACTTCAGGCCCTTGTTGATTTAGGCAGCGCAACCGTTGTTAAAACAATTTGAAAATTTAATCGCAGACACAAATGTTGTGTAATGTATGCTGACCCAATCGCACAAATGCGGGACTCACAACAAAGGTTTAGAAGTGTATGTCTAGCATAAGACCAAGCTTTAGGTGATTTATATGCTTGAAGGTAACAAATATTTTAAACATTTCGCACCAACTTGCTCAACAGAATTTTGATTATTTGCCCATCTCAAATACAGTCCTTGATTTTAACAAATACACCATTAATTTTAGTTCTTTCAGTGTTGCTAGGTGACAACATTTCAATGAACTCGATGCTACTGAACACAGTAACGTTTTATTGGATAAATTGTGTCATAACTGTCATTGTTATTCGTCACCGGATATTTTGTGATATTGTAGTAGTTAGGGAGGAGTGAGAACTATTCTGATAGGGTGACTGGTCAATCACCTCGCAGGGGCCTCCACATTCCTAAATCTGGCCCTGCTTGTTTTCTTAACTAGCCCCACCCCGCCATTGCAGATAACTTGTTGTTTTCAAGTGTTTGTGTCAATGCCAATCGCCAGCCAGATAAATGTTTGGTGCTATGTTCCTAGTTGAGACTGTTCATAGTCTGTTGTTAGTATCTGGCATCTTCCCAACTTCCGAAGTTTCTTTTGAGGATATCTTTATATCTAGTTGGCCTTTTTGTGCCCCAAGTGCAGTGAAAACACACCATAACTTGTTTGTCAGTTACAGACAGTTAGGTACAATGTAGATTTAACAAGATTTGCCATCCAAGCCAAAGGCCCAGATGGCAAGTGGACAAGGAAGCCATTGGCTTATCGAGAGTCCAACAATGTTCATCTACTTATAACCCGCCCTCCTGAGATATGTGTCAACCTTGTTTTTAAACATATTCACGCTGCTAGCAGTTACACAATCTGTAGACAATTTGTTCCATTCATTTATTG
>SDWI01001671.1:0-16537 GCA_009193005.1 Lamellibrachia luymesi | reverse complement strand
CAAGTATGTGTACGTGCTTGCCATTGCAACTCTACAAGTATGTGTACGTGCTTGCCATTGCAACTCTACAAGTATGTGTACGTGCTTGCCATTTCAACTCTACAAGTATGTGTATGTGCTTGGCATTGCAACTGTCTGTTAGGCATTTCATGTTGTGCTACTGTTTACCATATGTGTCTTGATCTGTCAATCAGTGCACAATGAATAATAAATCATGATGTCTACCATTTCTGCAGTGTTGTTATAATAATCACAGTGACATTTTAGTTTCATTATCCATTCCACAGATTGTGTACTGAAATTTTGCAGAGATAACTATTTCCAGATCGGACTATAATTTGACATCAGTTGGTGTGACAGTTAATTTGTAGTCTCACAATTTAAAAAAAATTACTGCTCCTGTAACACCTGTGTTACTTTCTGTCTGTTCACAGAAAGAACCGAGCATATGCAGTGACAGCGTTCTGAGTGACTTCATGCCTGACATCGCCATGGCAACCTCGTCACTCAACCAGATGGGCCTTCATGACTGTGAGGCATTGCCGTCAGCGCAGTTTGACCTTGAACTTGATCTTGGTGATGGCAACAACCACTTGACGCCAGGAACGCTGTACATTTGACGTAGTCTTGTTGTCAAGTTGTTATGCCTGTGTATATATTATTATCTAGGTAAAATATTGACATCTGCTCACGGCTGTTTTCATAAATTAATGTGATTTAAAGAAACATTAAATAACGCTGCCTGTCCTAAAACTGCAAAGGAAAAGGGATGAGCGGCCGCAATAGGTGAAACAAAATGGTCGGTTGTAAAACTGTAATTACATAGATATATTTGTGGTATTTTTCTGTACAGCACCATGTGTCTAAGAGTAAACTTTCCCAAAAAATGCGGTGGTTTTTCCACATTTGCAATTGCAAGCACAATTGACTGTTTTATATTTTCACATAATAAAAACTACTTTAATGCAAATAACACTAATTAAAGTGATATTATAACTGTTATGAAAAAATATTAAATGCAATTCTTAACCTTTCCTTTTTGTAGCAAAATAAAATAACACATTAAAAGAGCTACCGGGTAATTTACAAAAGTCACCCTCTTCGTTTTGAAACCTGGAAATTAGTGTAGATTGCAAGCAGCAATTAAACATATTGAAGCTGTTTGAAACCAGGGTTGGGTTCAATTAGCAGGATCAATGATTATTACAAGGCCTGATTTTTTCACAATTACAAGTACGGTCTATTTGACATATTCAATTACAATTATATGACTCACTCAAAATTCAGTTACAATAGCCAAATACAATTACAACTCAAATATTATAATTAAAATTGTTGGTGTGAAATGTAAATATTTTCATCTTGTTTTGCTTGCAGTATGAGTAAACCAGTTGAAATAAAAACAAATACGATAAAATTCACTTTCAGTTTATTCAAACATTTCATATAATGATTGCATTCATATACATATATATATATATACATAACAATTTTCAGAGGTTATTCATATCATTGTGTCATTATTAAAACATTTCATACTATTGATTTTACGTCCATGTATACACAAAGTGAAATGTAATTGAATAATAATTGAAAGTTTCAATTACAATTACGCGGGTATAAGAAACATTAATTACGCTGTTGTCCGAAATTTCAGTTACAGTTACACTGTAATTGTAATCATTTACACAATTACGAATTACAATTAACCCAACCCTGTTTGAAATACTGATTTGTTTCCCAACAACTGTCAAAAAAGAACTAACACTTTCAGAAGCCATTTATCAAGACCCTTATCGTGTTTGAAGATACAGGTTATATCAAGTTCTTAAAACTGGAACACAGACCATGTTTCATGTATATCTAAATAGTATTTTGATTTGTTCTAGGTTAACATTGTTAACTAGAAATCTAGGCTGATATATATATATATATATATATCAGCCTAGATTTCTAGTATATATATATTGAAATATATATAATTATATACATACTGAAATATAAATACTGAGCATGCAAAATTGTAATGTAACAAGTGGGTAGACGTAAACTTTACAAGTCTCTGTATTTGAAAAAGAACACGTCTTCATGAATACAATGTAGACATTTTCAGTTGTTTATTTTTAAATTGAAATGACGTACAGTAATTACTATCTTGATAATAATAGTAGTAACAAGTCGGTTGCTTGAAAATTATATACAACAATGTAATCTATGCAATGTGCTTAATGAAGTGAACACAATTTTCTGCAGTAATAATAATAATAATATCCCTATTTGGCTGGGGAAGTTGAATGCAACATAGGGGTAATTTCTCCACATATCTAGCAAGTTGTCAGTTCACCAGAATCAGCAGAAAAATGCAATTCATAGTTATTGTTATCTTTTCAATAATAATATCTTTTCAGTAAAAAATAGTGGATTGTTTCATAATTTAATGTGGACTTTTCTTTGTTATCAAATTGGAATGTTTTAACTAGAATTTATTAGAGTCACCAATTAAAGTTGTAGATTTTTAGCAAAATGAGATGTAGTTAATTATTAAATTGTTTATGGAAGAGAAGATATTTTTTTTACTAACACAGGTGTTTATTGACAACCTTATAATTTGTTATATAACTCGACAGCTCAGTGTTTCCTGGCATTGAAGGTTTTCCATAAGTTATGATGACTATTGTGATGATGTATGTCATGGTTCCTCTTGATCTTCGTTGGAGAATATGAAGGTTGTTTGTCAGTCCTCCATTGCTAAGTTTTGCAGTGCCCAAAACAGACATTCGCTCTCCATTTTTTCTGTTGTGTTATCATCTTGAGGCCCATCTGTGATGTAATAAATGTGAATAATGAATTTGAGAAAGCGACAAACCAGACTCATCAATTAAACGTCCCTCTTCAATCCAGTTTTTTCGCTCATCTCATGTCAAATCTATTTTGTGAAAAATCAAATCTACCTAGTATCCACTGAAACATGCTAGCTCGTTTGTGCAACTTTTATGTCGTTTTTGTGAAATCATCCGACAAACTATTCAGTTATTAAATTTTTTGTCAAACATTAATTGAAGTGAAAATGGAAACGCTGAAAACTCATGAATTTCGCCCTTGGTGAAATTTTGTAACTTTGTCATGTGATCAGCGAGAGGATGGACGTCATGCCCATGATCAGCATTGACCTGGAATTGTTTACTATTTTGGATACCGACTGTTTTGAGTCTTACCTGATCTAATGACCAAAGTCAATTCTTCTGATGATTTGAAAAACATATGTACTTTTTTATTAAATCGACTGCAGATATTACTTAATATTCACACAGAACAATGATCTGCATTTGCGATAGGCTAAATCAGTTGAGGATGGAGTTTTAATGATTGAGTTTTGTTTTGCTGGTTCCATGGCTGCTGCTGTAGTACCATGTTCATTTGTCATAACACATTTATTCATAACTCATCTATAGTATGATTGTGCCTAAATTCACTGTAATACTTCTTGGTATTCAACCTACAGTTTTCTGCAGAAACATAACTTTTTTAGTTGATCCAACAAGTTATTTGTGNGAGTTTTAATGATTGAGTTTTGTTTTGCTGGTTCCATGGCTGCTGCTGTAGTACCATGTTCATTTGTCATAACACATTTATTCATAACTCATCTATAGTATGATTGTGCCTAAATTCACTGTAATACTTCTTGGTATTCAACCTACAGTTTTCTGCAGAAACATAACTTTGTTAGTTAATCCAACAAGTTATTTGTGACAATTTTACACAAATTAATTGGTCGCAATTTGACATAATTATTTGTGATAGTCTCACAAGATTTGTACTTTATATGCCAATGCACAGCACAGTAGGATGCCTGCAGTGCTTCAGTAAGAGTAATGCTACGCTAACTGACAAATGTAAAAGTTTTTCTCTGGCTGTGTAAACATCCAACTTTTGATTAGTTGCATGTTTTGATTGAACATGGTATGCTATGTTATATCATCATGCCATGATAATATTCAGTCACTAGAATTAAAAGCAATGGATTTATTATATAGAAACCTACTTGTATATTCTTAATTTTGGCAATATTACAACATTTTCTCCATTACAGAAAGACAAGCCTGTTACAAACTGTATCAAAACAGTAATCCACCAAGTACAGTAAAATTTCACTGTGTTAAATATTCTTCATTGTAAATGTTTCATGCTGACTTTACTTACGTTGCAGGGTAGGGAAGTTTGCTTATGTGTATGTGTCGGAAAGTGTGCTCATGAACAATAATTCAAGTTAAACATGAAGTGCTTGCAAAAATATGTGTCAACATGTGTCAGAAAAGTATGTTTGAAATGATACGTGGGATGTTTCTTTCTGTACTTTGTATGCGGAGGGGCGTTGGCTATTTATTGAAATTTAGTAATGAAATGTGTAAATATGTTTGTGGCAGTAAAAACTGTGAAATGTTAATGAGGGTTGTAAGTTTTGAATAAAATTGTATTATTGTGTATATAGCCTAGTCTGCAATGTTACAGCAGCACATGTACAATGTAAAAATTACATGATCTGTATATGTAAACCAGACCAGCTAATTATGTGTACAATATAATGTACATAATGAGTTAATGTTCAGAAGCAGCACTATTGCTGGAATCCTGTATATAAAACATATAACGATATACATTTTGCTCAGCATAAAATTATATAGAATTGTAATGTTAAAATCACCGCACTGTTTAGCACCTGGGATAGTGAAGGTATGTTTCATTTTCATCACTATTTTGGGATTGTTTTCACAACTTCTGATAAATATAGTAGTGTAAGTAGTTAGTTTAGTTAGGGCGTGGGTTAGGAAACTGAATGAAGAATTGGGCAGCATTTGTGCATGGGGTAAATTGTTGGCATTGTTTGCCTCTTTCTCTGATGTTGTATGCCATTTACTGTGTAATAAAATATCTCAATGTGCACTGCTGTGTTTTTCTTCCTTCAAGATACTTCACTTTGTTGAAAATGTACTGATGTTCTGATAGCACCAACGTCTTGTTGAAAATAGAGCAGTTTTAACTGATGTCCCACAGCACACACTTAGTCAATGCAAAAGTGCTGTATCTGCTCTCCCAGTATGAATGAGGCCCAGTTCAACACAGATGTATCTACAATGGAATCACTTATTGCTACAATGTTGTTCAATTGATGTCCGGTGGTGTCAAGTGAAGAGACCATTGTTGTATTGAACACTGGAAGATGCAGGTATTTCCAGCAATGTCGGAGATCTACTGTTTATGTTTTAAGAAATTCATACAGGGTTTCACCATTATCCAGGTTTTGTCCTATTCATATTTTTAAATGATATAATTTCCCAACTATTACTGTTGCAGAATTCAGATTTGTATAATTGTGGGAACTTTATGATTGAGCATTGAATACCAGTATCGCATTGAAAATGGACCTTGTATCGCATACTAAAACAACAAATAACTGGGGCAGTGTTCTATGACTAGCAGGAATTCTGGTGTCACAGAAGAAGCACTCAACCAGTAGTACAGTACCAGTTATTAAGTGTTCACACAGACAATTGACAGCTGAATGTATCTACCTACAATGAAGAGCAATGCATCAGTTTGTATAGTGGAAACGTCTTTAGCTATGCATTGAAATTATTGCTAGTTGTGACATGTCTTTGGTGGAAAACAGAACTTTTCTGTCAGAAATGCCTTAGAATTAATAACAAAGGAACACATTTATATGTTCCAAAGACAGCAGAAAGGACTAGGCACAAATAACATTAATCACAAGTTTGATTTAATATGGTATTGGTCTGTGAAGTATTTAACTTTTTATGTATTTGATGCATGCGCAGCCATGGAGTGAGTGCCCTTTAAAAAGTAGAGCCATGAACACTAAGAAACAAAGAACAGGACATTATGTATGAAATATATTGTTCATGGCTCCAAGATTCCCTTATAAAGTAATAATTTACTACTGCTTTGAAAGGAAATCAAATTCTAGGGCTAACTAGGAGAACTATCACGTATAAAGAGAAACAGCTAATTGTACCCCTGTACAAAGCAATAGTCAGACCACATTTGGAATATTGTATGCAAGCATGGAGGACGTATCGTAAGAAGGACATAGACAAGCTAGAAAGAATACAATGAAGAGCAACTAAAATGATTCCAGAATTGAGAGACCTCAGTTATGAAAGCCGCTTATTAAAATGTGGTTTGACAACACTAGAGACCAGGAGACTAAGAGGAGACCAAATAGAAGTGTTTAAAATAGTGAACGGTTATGAGGATGTTGATAGGAATATGTTCTTCAAACTTAAAGAAGGCAGTAGAACCAGAGGACACAAAGCAGCATTAGTTAAGGATTAGCATTTGTTAAGGAACAGTGTAGGTTGGACATGAGAAAGCAATCTTTCTCATAGAGGGTCGTAAATGAATGGAACAAACTGCCAAATGATTGTGTTAATGCTAGTAGTGTGAATATGTTTAAATAGAATTGACAGATATCTGATAAGGACAGGCTACACATAGATGATAAAATTGTTGGACTCTCGATAAGCCAATGGCTTCCTTGTCCACTTGCCATCTGGAACTTGCAGGTATTCTACTATTAATCTTCAAAACCGTTATTAATATGCCACAGGTTTAAACATGCATGGGGAGACCGCGGCACTATGCACATATTTTTTTCAAAATTCATCCAGTGCCAACAATATATAGGATATCGTAAAATGGACCATAATCTCATGACATATCATGAAATAAAATATTTGTTGATTACAAAAACAATTAGTATATGCCTCACTAGTGAGTATCACGCTCGAGTACATGGGGCACCATGTTCACATATGTCATTGAGTGATATCAGATACCGTGGAGACTAATTGTTTTAATGCACCAAGCTATTAAGGCTAGTTATCACTGTGTAACGTTTGGTTTAATTTTACAAGTTCTGTAGTGTCAGGCAAATAATCACACAATTGACCCTTCAAACAGTTTTACTGATAACCAACCATGCCAGGTAGGCCTATTAAATAGGCCATATGCCCTACTCCGTAGTCACATTCCCAGAATGTTGCATTGTTTTAATTGAGGACGATATTGAGATAAGTCAACAATAAATACCACCATCTTCTTCGAGTGGATTGTACCACCGAACACTGACTCGGAGCAGGAAAGCGTGCAACAATGTTATCAAACGGCACATCGATGATGTCTTCCTCGTCAGGGATCATGAAACGGTTAGCAGCAGCACTCAGAAAGGTGACTTCAGAAAGGTGATTTTAAAAAGGTGACTTCAAATTTGTAAGCAAATTCATTATGGCATATGGCCTTCTTAGATGCAAACTTCACCACGATGTAATCATTGGGAGCAAGAGTGGTTGCATCACATCCTTCATCGACACTGTTTACCATCGCTAGGTCTGCCTCTATACTTCGTCTCTATCAGAATCTGACTGGAGCTGAACTTCTATTTGTTTACATGCTGCTTTCTTTGTAGTCCTCAGTGTTTTAGGCCTATTCTGTTTCAACATGTCCTCAGTGAGTGGTTGCTTCTCAGGCGTGTCTGTCAAAATACGCGACTGACCACGTTTTCTTCCTTTAGCAGGTTGTGTTCGTGGCTTTACCTTCAGATAAGGTCTGATGTCACTTGACGAGTACTGTCAATGTTATTGGCCTGTCATGCTGCTGAGGGACACGACACGGTGCTGTTTAGTGCTGCAGGTCAGGAAGTGGTGTTGTCTGCTGCAGTGGGACAAGAGGCGGTGTTGTCTGCAACTGCTGCGGGACAGGAGGAGGTTGATCTGTTACCATAGATGCAAGAAATTCATCTTCACCAAAGACATATTTGTTGAATTGGAACACACCACTTACTCGGAATCCCGGCGGAGTGTTTGTTGGCACGAACGCTTTGGGATAGGCAACCCCCGTGATAGCAGCAATGTTGTAAATAGTGATTGATTTGCCAATGTGGTTCAGGATCCATTCGTTGCATGCTGAGTTGTAAAATCTTTTGAAAGGCACAAATGCATCGTGGTCAAGTGGCTGCAACTTGTAACTACAGTGTGGAGGTAGTGAGGATTACAATGCCACTTCCTCTAGCTAAGTTGACCACCTCTAATTTGACATGAGTGTCGTGGTTGTCTATGATCAGCAGCAGTTTGTTGCCCTTGTCCAAGAGAGCCTCCAAATTAACGAAGAACCTACCAATGGATATTTGGTTGAAGCCTATTTCACATCCAATGCTCGTAGCCTCAGGGTTTTGGACACTAACCGTTTCATTCCTCTTCATGAAACCAGTGAGCCAATCACTTCCTGCCTCCCCTTTCTCTCCCCAGGACAGCAGCTTAATTGTTTTCATTCCGCAGTGCAAATTCATAGGCCAGTTTCTTGGTTGCTTTTGTAGACAGGCCATTGAACATTGCTGAAGATGTCTTTAAATAATCGGCAAGTTCATTTTCTTTGTCTTTGTTGAACACCAGCCAATGCGAAAAATTGGTCTTCTCGATAAATGGATCTCCCATCACCTGGTTCACTGCACCCAGCATGACCTCATCTGGCATGTCACCGTCAGCATATCACCAAAGTTTTACGGTTGTACGTTCGCATTGTCTCAATGTCCATGCCCGCTTTGTGTGAAACGAAACATAATAAAATGTTCATTCAAATCACCAAGTTCCATACTATTAAATTAAAATACATTAAAATGAAAGCCTTGAACGTTTTTCATGCTATGTTGGTATGGTAATATTTACAAGATGTACACATGTCTAATATAGGGCTTACTTGTAATGACAACATTTATAAGTTAAACGTTTAGTGCATTAATAGAATCAGGCTTCATTTACCTTGACCATAAAAACTATAGCGTTTGGGGCATGATGCACACTGAGCATGGTGCACCAAGCATTGTAGGGATGTTGTGCCCCCTCCACCACCTATCTCCATTGTTATAATTTTATACTGTGGTTAATATACAGCTTTCACAACTCATTATCACCCATAGAACACTGTCAGATAAGGTAATTATTAATAACTTATAACAATAAGTATCATATTTACCAACGCAGTGCTGCAATATGAACTACACTAACGTCAACTCGCTCAAACTTATTGGCAATGTAAGCGGTGCGATGGAGACTACAATATAACGTCATCAGTCTCAGTTACCTTAAATCGAACAAATGACACCCGATGAGTATGGTGCCCCACTGAGCATGGTGCCCCGGTCTCCCCTATATTTCTTTCAAAAATATCACTGTAAATTTATTATCTGGAGTATTGAAAAAAATACAGTGTCCCCCATGCCTCATTCCAACTACAAAACATTACTATGTATCCGGGGGGGGGCATGAGAGCCACTTAATTCCATGTAGTGTCCCTGGTAACGTTCATAGAATGGCTAAGAGCTCTCAACACAATTCAATGACAATAGGGGAAGGCAATGTTAGTTGAGTCATTTTTTATTTTATTTTTTATGTCTAGGACGCAATCATATTCATAAGTCAAAATTGTTTTTACTCACATAAACTATGATTATTAGTAGATCACTTCATATCAAGATTATATATCTAGCATGCATAGATAACTATATATAGCTGCTTCAGATAGGGTTGGTAAGCTGGCTCTATTATGCTTGGTTTGGGGTATGTTGAGCCATAGTGTAGTGTAAGGTAGGTAAGGTAAAATCATCCCCCAGGCATTACACCTTAGGAAGCCATGAAGGCTTATATGGCCAGTGCTTAAACCTGGTTTCTGTAGTGCGAAGCAACTTAGAGTGCAGTTATACTGACTCTCCTGGACGGGACACTAGTCCATCGCAGGTACCTTCCAAACAGTGTTTGTACTCATTTGCAGCTGAGTAGACTGAGGCAAAGTAGGGTAAACGAAATTGCCTAAGCTTCGAAAACGAACCGTGTTCGAAAATGAACCGTCTTGAACTCACAACCCTCGAATTTAGAGTCCAACACTTTAACCACTAGGCCACGGCTGCCCCCCAGTGTAGTGTAAGTTGCGTTAATGCTTTATTTGCATAATTTACATAGGCCTTGTAAAAATAAAATCATAACAACTCAGCCAACACATCTACCTAATGGGTACAACACGTCTCTGACAAGTCTACATGCTTAATTAATATGTCAACACACTTAATTAAAATATACTTATAGGCCAATCGCAGCCAGTGTAACTAACTGCTAATATGTTGCCTTGTCCCAATTTGCTATGAAAAATTTATTCCTTGATGTATTTTGGGTAAAGAACACTTGTCTTCGTTCTTTAGCCATTGCTCAACTGACCCCCTGTTTCGACAATTAAGCTTATTTAATTAACTTCTCATTAATGCACGAAGTGATATGAATAACCTTCTTCTCTGCGCATAATTAAACCATTGGTAAGTGCACAAACAATAAAGTCTGGTCACGTACGTTGATAGTTTACACACCAGCAGACATTAATTACAATTACCAAAAGTTTTGAAAAACATAAAAAAACATACTTTTAGCTTATATGTTCTGGCCTTTGTGACAAATGTAACCTATTATACGTCAATCGTGTTCTAATAACATGTTCAATCACTGAGTGGTACCATGTAACTGTCGCTGCTGTAGTTTCCCAGAAAACATGGGTGGCTCAACTAACCCAGTGGCTCAACTAACACTGCCTTCCCCTACTACCAATGGCCAACCACGCGAGCCACTTTCAAGAGGCCCGTGGGCCAACGTTGATGCAACTCAACGTTGAAGGACTCACATAGGCCAAGCTCGAAGTAATCAATCACTTAGCGCAGAGACATTGCTTTGTGGGGATCCTCCTACAGGAAAGTGATCAATCACTTAGCGCAGAGACATTGCTTTGTGGGGATCCTCCTACAGGAAACGCACTCGACCAACGACAAACAGTTACACATTCCTGGTTTCAACATCGTAGCCGCAAACCATCACCAAAAACACGGCATAACCACATACGCACGGTCGGACGTACCGGCCAGAATCGTCGCAACGTCGCTCAGCATCCGCTACAATGGATTACTGCGTTTATCAACGGAACAACGATCGAGCGTGCCCTTCACACATCTTCCTCAGTATATACTCATATCCTGCTATCTATGCAGGAGATGTCAACTGCCAGCATACCTTATGGGGCTACCGAAACGATAAAAATAAATAACGGAACCGCGCTCAACGACTGGGCGTCCAACTTAGATCTTACACTTCTGTACGACAATCGTCAGTCGAACTCTTTTCGCGGTAAACGGAAACGAACCCCGACCTCGCCTTTATCACTTCAAATGCCACACCCACGAACTTGTATCTCGGACTGTGATCGAACCATTTCCACGTTCTCAACACCGCTCAGCTTTAATCAGACACGACGCTCTCGTCAAGCAAACACCGTGCTCCTCGCTACCACGCTGGAACTTCCGAAAAGCGCTGTAGTACGACTTCACCAGACACTCGCAAAATGTTAGCGACACTCCCCGAACCAGACACACTTGGTATAGACGATGCCTACAACCAATTCACATCTGCAATCATTCGCGTCACCAAACGACACATACCACGAGGCCATCGCAAGATATGGGATGGGACAATGAATGTGACAAACTGGCAGAGAAATATCGCGCCGCCATATCCGGACAAGAAATATAAGACGCTGCGACAGCACTGCTTGAACACTTAGACACAAAACGACAAGAAAGATGGATCGAAACCATACAGGCGATTGACTTCACCTACTCCTGTCTCAAAGCTTGGGTGTTGTACGACGAATCACCAGGGAGGATATGAACAAACCTCAGGTGTCCATCAAAGCCAGTAAGAACGCAAAACATTTTATGGAAAATGGCCCCTATTTTTGCAGTAAACCGCGAATTAACCCGTGAAGTCAACAAAGAGCTCAAAGAGAAATGGCAAGGAGCATCATCCGACCTTGACCTCTGCAGTGATTTCACTATCGATGAGATGCAACGCGCTCTAAGATCATTAAAATCCGGTAAAGCCCCGGGATCAGATTTGATTCATCCCGAATTTCTGATGCACCACTGTAAAGAATGTCAGAACTGGCTGCGCGTGTGCAACGCACAGAGATACCAAAAATCTGGCGTCCTGCAAAGATTATTTCCATCCTCAAACCATGAAAGAACCCAGATGAACCTGCCAGCTATAGTCCGATAAGCCTACTATCGATTAGCTACAAACTTCTCGAACGACTGATCTACAATCGTCTGCTTACAGTCGTTGATCCACATGTAGCCACCACGCGAGCAAGCTGGATTTCGCACAAGAAGAAGCACTGTAGAACAAGTNAGATTATTTCCATCCTCAAACCATGAAAGAACCCAGATGAACCTGCCAGCTATAGTCCGATAAGCCTACTATCGATTAGCTACAAACTTCTCGAACGACTGATCTACAATCGTCTGCTTACAGTCGTTGATCCACATGTAGCCACCACGCGAGCAAGCTGGATTTCGCACAAGAAGCACTGTAGAACAAGTAGTCAAACTGACAGAAGACATCGAGGCAGCCTTTGAAACCGGAAAGAAATGTGAAGCAGTATTTGTTGACCTCTCAGCCGCGTACGACACTGTGTGGCAAAGATGTATAACCCTGAAGATGCTCCGCCTAATACGAAGCAAACATATGGTCCGGTTTGTACAAGAACTTATCACAAACCGAAGCTTCAAGCTACACGCCGGCAAAAACACGTCAAAGACATACACCATCAAGAACGGGGTACGACAAGGTTCCGTTCTTGCTCCGATACTCTTCAACGTCTACATGTCGGACATCCCGCACACAGCATCAATGCAATACGTCTGTGCTGACGACATCGCCCTCGTGGAATCGGGACTGAACTATGCTGACATACAGCAAACCCCAGCTAACAATTTTACGTTGTAAGTACGTAGTGACAACGTATCGGTTTGGTTGCGACTACGTATTTTTGCATACGTATTTATTACGTAAATCTGTGGACTACCAGAAACGTTGCTACGACGTAGTACATGGTAATTTCTACAACGTTGTAAGGTCGTAGTGACAACGTATCGGTTTGGTTGCGACTACGTATTTTTGCATACGTATTTATTACGTAAATCTGTGGACTACCAGAAACGTTGCTACGACGTAGTACATGGTTTTTTCTACAACGTTGTAAGTACGTAGTGACAACGTATCGGTTTGGTTGCGTTGTGATATTATATTTCCAGCACTGTCTTCTAGAGGTCCAACCTTGTATTACCATGTACTACCTATCTGGTACCTTACTGATACCTTTCTACAACGTTGTAAGTACGTAGTGACAACGTAGCGGTTTGGTTGCGGCTACGTATTTTTGCATACGTATTTATTACGTAAATCTGTGGACTACCAGAAACGTTGCTAAGACGTAGTGAAATTACCATGTACTACCTATCTGGTAACTTACTGATACCTTTCTACAACGTTGTAAGTACGTAGTGACAACGTAGCGGTTTGGTTGCAACTACGTATTTTTGCATACGTATTTATTACGTAAATCTGTGGACTATCAGAAACGTTGCTAAGACGTAGTGAAATTACCATGTACTACCTATCTGGTACCTTACTGGTACCTTTCTACAACGTTGTAAGTACGTAGTGACAACGTAGCGGTTTGGTTGCGACTACGTATTTTGTACTACCTATCTGGTACCTATCTGGTACCTTCCTGGTACCTTTCTACAACGTTTCCAGTACCTTTCAACTACCATTCCACAACGTTTCTGCTACCTTTCTGGCACCTTCCCACTACGTTTCTACTACCTTTCACGCACCTTCCTACAACGTTTCTACTACCTTTCTGGCACCTTCCCGCAACGTTTCTGCTACCTTTCTGGCACCTTCCCACAACGTTTCTGCTACCTTTCTGGCACCTTCCCACAACGTTTCTACTACCTTTCTGGCACCTTCCCACAACGTTTCTGCTACCTTTCAAGCACATTCCTACAACGTTTCTACTACCTTTCTGGCACCTTCCCGCAACGTTTCTGCTACCTTTCTGGCACCTTCCCACAACGTTTCTACTACATTTCTGGCACCTTCCCACAACGTTTCTACTACCTTTCTGGCACATTCCCGCAACGTTTCTACTACCTTTCTGACGCCTTCCCACTACGTTTATGTTATCTTTCTGGCACCTTCCCGCAACGTTTATGCTACCTTTCTGGGACCTTCCCGCAACATTTCTGTTACCTTTCTGGCACATTCACGCAATGTTTTTGCTACCTTTGTGGCACCTTGCCGCAACGTTTCTGCTACCTTTCTGGCAGGTTCCCGCAACGTATATGCAACATTTCTGATGCCCTACAGTAACTTAAAATCCTCTCTAGAAAGAAGAAAGACACATCATTTTTTCAGCATTTATTTCAATAACAACTGTATCTTTGTACGCACACATGCACGCAGGCACGCTCGGTTTAGTTGTCAGACTCCCAATCACTGACACAGTGAGGGCTGTGCTGGGGGGTTGTGCTGGGGAGTTTCTGCTCCTTGAGGAAGACAGTCGAGCCTGCAAACATACATCTTATTTATTATTATGTTGAACTCATTTTTAAAAAACAATTGCACTACGTTATTATAATAACCTTCTTAATCTTTGCAATACGGTACCAGGAATGTTATAACACAAACATATGTGCATATAAGGCAATTCAAAGTTTAACAGAACATGTTAAAATATTGAAGTTCCATCAGTAGGTTAATCTAGATATTTTTACAAATTGTTTCTGATGGGAATGTACCCCACCAACACAAATGTAACTGAGACTGGGTACACCTGTACTTGTCTTCATAACATTGATTGTGCTTGTGGTAAAGTCTGTTTTATATAGGTTGAGATTATGCTTACTGGCTTCCATTTACAATCACGACAAGTAAGACTTATATGATACAATAATCTTAATGTGGCAAATAGATTGCTGCAAAGAAAAATACACAAATCCTTACCTGAAATAGGTAGCCACCCCTTTTACTTGGGGCATGCTTGAGGGTTTCACCCATATGATGCTCAATTTCGTCATCTCTACATTTGAGGTGGATTCGTCTACACGCTTCTATTAACAAAATATACGATGTTTTTACACATTTGTCAAATCATTGGGTACAATCATATTTTTACTATGTGCTTAATTTTGAAACGTGCCCGTCCCAAAATCTCTTATTTTCAGATGTGATTATACAAGAAATGTTGATGCATTCTTTTGGGGTTTTACGGAACAACACATGTATTTATTGCAGTTGTGCAGAATTAGAGGAGAATTAAGAAAATATAAGGAAGCATAGAAACATATGTAGCGCTTCTTGGATAAATTGGTTCATTTAAATTTTATGTCTCATATCTGACATGAGACTGAATAGATTCACCTGTATTAGTGTGCCAAGATCGAAGGTTTTTAGGAATACTTACTGCACATAACTTTGTGCAGTGGCAGATCTTCAAAGGGACGCTTGCTCTTCCTTCCTTTTGTGTTAAACTGGGACCACAACTGGTGTGTCCCTATTTTGGTAAACATCCTCCGGATGGTGTCTCCCACAATGTGCCCACCCAGAGCACTCAACAAAGTAACCTGCAAGAAAACAACAGCAATGGTGACAGTTTACTTGTATGTACTTCTCTACCATATTCATTGTATGTTCGTATTTTCAACACCAACGTTAAACCAGTTCTTATATATGGCTGTGAAACGTGGAAAACTACTCACTTTACGCTGTTAGCTTACCATAAACTATTTCGGGCAATTTAAAAAAAAATAAAAAATATTGTTTATTGACAGCTAAATATCTTATTAACCATCAAATAGCGTAACATATCAGCTGATGCACGTCAAACATTATAGCACAACATTAAAAAGTACATTTGTTTGACAGTTTTGATATATAGTATATCAGTTATAGGATACCTCCTAAAGGAGACGGTGACAATTAAGCCATCTACCCTTGAGTGCCAAATAAACGTATATGCCAAATAACAGTATAGGGGGGCAAATTGTTCAAAACAAATAATAGTACAGTGCGAAAAAAGTCAATGATATATTTGTCTTTTAGCGCAGTAGGCATAGCGATTTTTTACTCGACGAGAAGCCAAGGCGTCCCTAGAAAACTACCCTAATCGCCATGTATTTTGGGTTTTTTCTGTTTAACGCAAAATGACATTCGTTGACCACCACTGTTTTGCTGCCACATACATAATGATCATCAACGATCGCTGAACTGTTTTCTGGTTGTTAACAATCTTGTGACAGCAGCAAACAGTGTATTATTCCCTAGATATAATGCAGTTAAGGTGACAGATAAAACGTTGTGAATAATTTTAAGACATTATTTTAAGAATTTTATCTAAAAATGATTTCATCTTGCATTTTACCTTCAGATAATAAATATTATGTGACAGTACGAGCCATCAACAACATTTAGTTCGGTCCACCTGCTCTGTCTGTTTGCCATGCCCAGTCTTATGCAGTCAACACCACGCCCCCGATCATCTACGCTGTCGATCATGTCACATATGATGAAGACACCTTCCTGATTTCATA
>SDWI01001670.1:6277-63816 GCA_009193005.1 Lamellibrachia luymesi | reverse complement strand
GTTAGTCCCGATAATCCGGTCACCTCGCTATTCAGGAATACGGTCAGTAACCCTGTGCAAAATGTTGAGATTGCCCGCAGATTAACCCCGCACTTATGGTCAGTCACAGCCGGGAAGCCAAGATTTGGCAGCTGCAATGGCAAGCAGCCGCGGGCCAGCCGCCGTTCTGTCAAAAGCAAATTCAATATGAAGACACACACTGGCGTCTGCGTTTTTACACAGTTACCAGTTAAATTCAGAAAACAATGCAAGAAACAAGACACCAGTCATTTTAGTTAACACTTTGAAGGCAAATTCTTAGGCCTAAGCTTAGCGACTGAGTAAATTTTATTGAAAAACACGGTGCCGTCGACGCTAACAATAGGACACTATATATTACTAGGCGCCCTACTGTTTACTTAAACACCAATGAGCACTTGTAGGAATAGCAGGCCCTAGAGGTGGCAAAACGTTGCAAAATAAGTGGCATAACGAACAAAATTCAATAATCCTGTGATACATAGTACGTGTGGTCATATAATATAGGCTCCCCAAAATAAACCGTGGCACCTCTGGTGGATAACTCTTGTTCGATCCTGAACAGCAAATATTTAACGAGTTGTCATGTCAGCAAATAATGTATCGTGCCAACATTAATACTTATTGATATGTAACAAAACCAACTAGTAAACATCGATTGATCAGATGTATGAATAATTTCACTGCAATCGAGCACGCTAAATGCCTTATGGTGTTACGCGAAGTTACGGCTTACAAAAAAACAATCGGGAATTTCTGTGTGTGTTTGCGAGTGCGCGTTTATTCAGAGTTTCAACTGAACAGCTGTTAAGACGTTTTTATTGCAGGTCGACACGGACATGGGAATGGTTTTGTGTACATGTAATTACATACATCAACCAGGGCCCAACCGAGACAGTACATCCACCGTCTGAACTGCCCGATATTGCTGCTATGCAGGAGCAGATGAGGTTGCTGCAGGAGCAGATGGTGTCAGTTCGAGAGGCTGTCATGGACATGGCAGTGGTGGCAACACAGCAGCCAATGACAGCTACAACAGCAACAGCTACATCTGGGCCAGCAGAGGCAGTGGGATCTGCAGCGGTAGCAGGATCTGGGGCGGCAGCTGCCAGATACATCCGAGCGGTGCCAGACACACTTGTGTCGGGTGTAGGTGAGGCGGCAGGCCAGGCATATACACGTAATATGCAACGTTTTGCTTCAGTCCCCCTCGGAAAATTGGTTGACCCTAAAGTTAGGGCCAAGATTTGGGCGAAACAATATGTAGATCTCGAAATACTAGTAGGAAACACTACCCCCCAACCGATGCTGGTCCTCGATGTTGATAGCAATAACACATTGGTACAAGTTAAGGAACAGGTCACTAAGAAAACAGCTAACATCGAGAATTGGTCAGATGCCTTCCTGGTTTATACTGCCATTTACACGGAGCAGTATCCAGCGGAGGTCCCAGACATACTCAAATACATGCAAATTGTCCGCACAATGGCATCTAACTCCTGCACCAGTGCATTCTTATCATATGATAGGGATTTCCGAAAGTTGCGGGCACATGACTCAATGCCTTGGTCTACATTACACCAGGAGCTTTTCTTCTCCTTCAGCCAACATGCCTTTACCCAGAGCACCACTTTCCCCTTAAGAAGGCAGCCAAACCCTAAGAAGCAGTCCTTTCCTGCAGGCTACTGCTTCTCCTTCTGCAGCTTTGGGCGTTGCAAAAACCCATGGTGCACTTTCAAACACCAGTGTCCCACCTGCAGTGCCCCCCATGCCATGTCTCAGTGCCCAATTAGACACCCAACCTCCTTCCCCGACACCCAAGCTCCCAACACCGGTGCACGCCGTTCGGCTCCTGGAACTATTAAAAGAAAGTAAATATGACCCAGCTTTAGTAAAGGAAATTGAGCAGGGATTTCACAAAGGGTTTCGGATTCCGTTCCGGGGAGACCTCGGTTATAGGGCAGTGCCATGCAATCACCCATCTCTCCTAGAAAATATTTCTGTAGCCACAGAAATGATTCATGTAGAACAAAACATGGGCCGTATTGCAGGGCCCTTCGTAACTCCACCATTTCCTAACTTAGTTATATCACCATTAGGACTTATTCCAAAGTCAGAGCCAGGCAAGTTTAGGGTCATTCATGACCTCTCATTTCCCAAGGGAGATTCTGTTAATTCTGGTATATCAAAGGAGTCGTGTTCCGTGTCTTATGAAGACTATGATTACCTTATTTCTCTGTTAACATCAGTTGGACAAGGATGCTTTATCGCTAAAGCGGATATAAAGGCAGCTTTTAGGATTATTCCTGTGCATCCTAGGGATTATCATCTGTTGGGATTTTCATTTGCAGGTCATTATTATTATGACAAATGCCTTCCCATGGGCTGCTCAATTTCTTGCTAAATTTTTGAGCAATTTAGCTGTGCATCGCAGTGAATTTTGCAGTGTTTTTTACATTAAAACCATGTCACATATACTTGACGATTTCATATTCATTTCGTCGTCAAAGTCACTCTGCAACCTCTATCTGCAACAGTTCTTTTCTTTGGCAGATAGTCTGTCAATTCCGGTTAAGCAGAGTAAAACTGTGATGCCATCAACTTGTGTCATTGTTCATGGTATTGAAGTGGATACTTTGCAGATGCAGGCTTGGCCACCACATGACAAACTGGAGGCAGCCATTACTTTAGTCAGAGCTTTCAGCCGACGTAGAAAGGTGACTTTGAGGGAACTACAGTCTCTGACTGGGACTCTGAACTTCGCATGTAAAGTAGTGGCTCCATGGCGCCCTTTCCTGCGTCGTCTTATTGACCTGACAATGGGCATTGCTAAACCCCATTTCCATATTCGGCTAGGACAGGAGGCGCGCCTTGACTTAGCCACCTGGTTAATGTTTTTAGAGAATTATAATGGATCTTCACTTCTGATCAATGGTACTCTTCTGAAACCTTAGAGCTATTTACGGATGCTTCCGGTTTGGGTTTGCAGGAGTATTAAAAGGTCAGTGGTTTCAGGGTCAGTGGCCTCCTTAGTGGCTGGGTCTAAATATAGCCATCAAGGAGCTATATTCAATTGTCCTTGCTTTGTACTTATGGCCCGGTTTTCTAGCAGATAAATGACTTCTCGTGCTCTGTGATAATGAAGCTGTGGTGTATGTCATAAACAGCCAGACCAGCAAAAACAAAGAACTCATGTCACTTATCCGCACTATGACAGTGTCACTTATGCGAAACAACGTGGTGCTAAGGGCAAAACATGTTCCGGGGAAAAAGAACATTATGGCTGATGTAATTTCCCGTTTTCAGGATACACCTGTACTGCGCAAGAAGTATGGCCTTGCGCAAGTCAAGTCGGTCATCCCGCTGGATCTTCTGCCTTGGTCACTTTAACTGAACTTCTGTTGGAGAGTTCTCTATCACATCTCACAACTAAAGCTTATCAAAAAAGTGTCACAATGTTTCACCAATTTTGCCAGTCTGAACTTCACATTGCTCATTGGTTTCCAGCTGTTTCTTTTATTGCATTTTGTTTTCAGGAAGGTTATGCTCCATCATCCATTACTAGTACTATATCTGCTATTTCATATGTGCATAAAATGCACAATCTGGTAGATACGACTGCTACATTTGTGGTACGGAAGATTTTGCAAGGGGCAGCCAAGCTTAGGCCATCAGGTGATCAGAGGGCCCCAGTCACAAAATCAGTTTTATATCAATTGGTGAGTTCTACACCACACGTCTCCCTTTGTTATTATAACAGAGTTTTGACTTCAGCCATGTAGTATTTATTGGCATTTCATGCATTTCTTCGAATTGGGGAAATGGTTGTATCATCAACAGCTCGTCCATGTAGTGTATTACAGCTGAGCCAGCTGGCTGTAACAGCTAATGAGGTTACGGTTGTGTTTCATGCATACAAACATTACCAGGGTCCTCCTGTGTCATTGGCTGTTCCAGCTCATGCAGGTTCACCTTTTTGTCCAGTTAAGGCTATGAAATCATATTTAGCAGTACGTGGCAACTCTTCAGGACCACTTTTTATTTTTGCAGGAGGTACTCCTGTCACAAAACCTTTTTTTGTTGCCCAACTGAACAAGTCTCTGGCTTGGGCAGGGCTCTCATCTTCATCATACAAAGGCCATAGTTTTCGTATTGGTGCAGCCACAACAGCAGCAATTCAAGGGGTCTCGGAAGACGAAATTCAACGTATGGGGTGATGGAAATCACAAGCATTCAAAAAGTACATTAGAGTTCCTATGTTGCATTTGCATTAATCCTAAATGGGGGAAAGGATGCAGCTTAGGTGGATGTTAATACAAGACATAAGAATTTTGCAGAAAGCCACATTTTTTACTCACAGAAATATTAGTCATCTGTGGCAGAATTGCTTTCTACTTAGGTGTGGCATTCCGGGCAGTGACTAGGCATTAGTTAACACCAATGTGTATGGGTGTTGGCTGTGCAGATGTTGAGGGTGGTTTTGGTCATATATAGATAGGCCCAGTTTTTACAGGAATGCTTTCTACTTAGGTGGAGCATTCGGTGCAGTAGTAGAGGGAGTCACACTGGTGGTAGTTCGTGTTGTACAGCAGTACAAATTACCCTAATTACAAAATCGATGCTTTCTACTTAGGTGGGGCTTTCGATGGAGCAATTTGGGTATTTTGATTGTTTTTCTACAAGTAGTGGTGGTGGTTTGTTGGTACAGAAATACCAGTTTGTGGTAGATGGTGGTAGGCTTTCTACTTACGTGGAGCATTCTGGCCAGCAATGGTTATACATACATTGAAGTTATGTACATGTATAGGTGTATTTATGTTTCACAGTTTGTATGTATATCAGTTAGTTACATGTATAGGTGTATTTATGTTTTTAGGTATATCAATATTGGTGGCGGTTTCTGGTACAGAAGTAAGAGTAGTGGTATTGGGTGACAAGGCTGTTTTCCACTTAGGTGGGGCATTCTGGGTAGGAAACTTACATATTAGTAGTGGGTTGTCACCAACAGTAGGTGAAGGTTAGTTGAGTAGGGTATGATTCGTAGAAGTGGTGCTAGGGATGCAGTAGCTGTACTGTGGCCTAGTGACATGGAATCCTGTGGGGTGNGAGCCATTCTGCAATCGTGCATTACAGCTAGATTGGCCTTGTGTGGTTGGTTCCCCCACCTTTGCTGATATTTTGTAAGCTGAGTATATAAACTAGGTCACAACTGCTTTCATCTTGTATAATGTATTTATGATGTATACATAATGTATTGCATTTTACTATTCGGCTTATAATAAAGCTCGTATACAAACATACATTTGACTTTGTTGTCTTCAGCAAACGAGCCACGGTTCCCTGTCATTAACTCTTCTGTAGGTAGCTTTGTCCCGCATAAAACAAAATAATTCCATGATTGCAACTTCTGCTACAGCCTTTTTTTAAATTGTGACCCCCAACCCTGGGGCCCCTGTGGAGATGGTTCCACATCCGACCCACCCATGTCCATCAAAAGGACTCCCTGGGTCTCCTTGCAATGTTACATCCAGATCGGACCACAAATGCAGCCATGCATAAGACACAACAGACAAACAAAAGATACACTTACGTCTTGGTAGTGTTGTATCGTTTTCTTTTCTAAACAAGCGATTGTACAGGCATTGACAGAGTAGGGCCAATGTGTATAATGGCGGCGGGGGCATGTTGTATTGCTTGATTTCGTCAAGTAAATACAGGAAATGAAAGCGCCAGAGCTTCTTGGCATCGTTCTTCACTTGATTGATGGAGTGGCTGAAAATAATAACAATTTATGTTTACATTTGTTTGACATCACAAAAGAACACTTCAGTTATTCCATACTGTATTGGATGGTCCTGGTGAACTACCCTAAATATTGTATAGAATATTTGTCCACCACCACTTTATGGACCGATGTTAGTCCATTGAACTGTGAAGTCATGTTTCACTCTGCTAAATGCAACCTATATTATGTTTCTATTACTAGAGTTACCACAAAAATCTCGACAACTTTAGATGCATGCAGAATCTAACTTCAAACTGTTGCCAGGTCTAGTGTTGTTCACGTGTTGCTGGACATAATTGATTTCCTGCTGCTGAGCCTGCTAATTGTAGTACCAAATTATACACATACGAATTTTATGCTACGTGGCAAATCTTTTTATTTTAACTAGCTGCATGTGCACATTTGTACAAGCACTGTGCTATGATAAATGTCACAAGATATTGCAATTTAAAGTTACCACAAGCTGCTTGAGTTTACTATGCATTATAAGTCATGTGATCAAAATTCAGACCTGTTAAGTCTCCCGTTTCTGGCAGGAGGCTCCTGCTTCTGGGATCCATCTCCTGTGTGGATAACGAAATCTCCTGTTTTTTATGCTTCCTACCGTTTTTCCTCAAATTTTCTGACCATGCTCCGTTTTTAGAAATAAATATTTCCCCATTTCCATTGTGGGGGAAACTTTCCAACTAGCAACACTGTTAATATTCATGTTTTTGCATATATCTGAATTCCCTCGCCACCGGAATCATGCTATATACATTTTAATTGGATGGAAAGTATCACGTGGCCTGCAAACATTGAATCAAATCAAGCGTTCACGAGAATGATGAAGAGATTGTGTTCCATGTTGGGGTCCTCTGTTAAAAAGAAGAAACATTCTTCGAAATTCCAGCAGTTGTGGGTCACTGATCTACACTGCAGACATCTGTACATCTACACTGGGCGAAGTGATGCCTGCATTTTGCTGGGTGTGTAATTCGCACTTCAGTGTGGCTGTGGGGGAAAACATGATGTAGTTTGCCATGCGACCAGATCACAGTACATCAGTCTGGACAAAAGATCATAGGCTAACGATTGCCTTACTTCATTTTTTGACCAGGATCGCTAGGCGTGTCATTTCTGCCGAAACCCTGTTTGCAAACATGGTCGCCAAGCACAATTTTTGTTGGCGGACCACTTCACTTGATATTTAGCATGATCAACAAATCTCTTGGGTAGGGTCTACCAAGGTCAAGGAAGGTACTTGTCTAGAATCTGGGCCCACTTCTTTTTACCATTATAGAAACATTGATGCAGAATACACATACAATGCATAACTGTTTATGTAATGTAAAAATTAGCAATTATCTTATTTATTTAATTTTATTTTGTGTGTGCCCGAATCATGTTATGATTATGAGAGATATTCTGATTTGTATTTGATAGTGGATGAGTTTGAATGAATTAATCTTCACCTTCTTCTGTTGCTCAATAATTGAACGTATCATTGTTTTATTGCTCCTCATTTACAGAATGGGTCCTATTTGGAGCTCATCAATATCATATCATTTGTAATATTTATTTTATTGTCACTATCATGAGAAATGTGTGAATAATTGGAGCTCAATTTTATTTCATATTTAGACAGATGAGTGTCATTTTGATTTTTTAGTGGATGAATCTATATTTTTACCTTTTTCAGGCACTCAATTCATCAATGCGCATTGTTGTATGTATTTGAAACACAGTATGTGTGTTCAGTATATAATAATATCGATGCTTTTGCCAAAACAGAAACTATGTTGCTGGACTTCTATTTATCCACATTTTTATGATTCGCATTTACACACTCATACACATATAGTAGGGGAGACCGGTGCTAGTTGTAACAAAATCTTGTGGTTTGGATTGTTACCCAATCGAAACCTTTGAATGTTGACGAAACGCAAATATCTCCCGCAGATAGCAAATGCATAAATAAATGCTGAATCTAACACATATTTACAAAATTATTCATTTTATAAGGTCTCCTAAATCTCACGGTCACCGCACCTGCATTCACTTAGCTGTAGCTTTGCATAGGAGAAGCTAATATTAGTTGAGCCATTGGGTTGGTTGAGCCACCCATGTTTCCCAGGAAACTACAGCAGCGACAGTTGCTTGGTACCACCCAGTCATTGAGCTTGTTATTAGAACACAACTATAGGTGGCATTTGTTACAATGGTCAGAAAATGCGAGTTAAAAGTAAGCTTTTGTTGTTTTTCATAACTTTTGATGTTTGATTAATGTCTTCTGGTGTGTAAACTATCAATATTTAACAATAAAATTTTTACAATATTTGCCATCCAAGCCAAAGGCCCAGATGGCAAGTGGACAAGGAAGCCATTAGCTTATCGAGAGTCCAACAATGTTTATCTATGTGTAACCCGCCCTCCTGAGATGTGTCACCCTTGTTTTTAAACATATTCATGCTGCTAGCAGTTACACAATCTGTAGACAATTTGTTCCATTCATTTATTGTCCTCTGTGAGAATGAGTACTTCCTGATTTCCAATCTACACTGATTCTTTACTAATTTTACCTCATGTCCTCTAGTTCTAGTACTTCTACTACCTTTCTTGGGTGAGAAAAAATATTTCTATCAATATTTTCATACCCATTTAATATCTGAAAAACTTCAATGTGATCTGCTCTTAACCTCCTTGTCTCTAGAGTTGTTAAACCACATTCTTTCAGGCGTTCTTCATAACTAAGATCTCTCAGTTCTGGAATAATTTTAGTTGCTCTCCTCTGTATGCGTTCAAACATATCTATATCCTTCTTACGATATGTTCTCCATGCTTGTATACACGTCTAATATGAGGTCTATTTGCTATTGTTTTATACAAAGGTATGATAAGCTTATTCTGATTACCCTTTGAAGCTGTAATTCCACTGTTCGGAAACTTTCATATCAGCACTTATTTTTATTCCTAAGTCCTTTTCTTTTACTGTAGGATCTGGAACAGTATCTCCCATATTATCGATTATATCCAACTTCCCGTGTCCTGTATGTAGGCATTTACATTTCTAAAAATTGAATAACATCTGCCATTTTTCAGACCATTTAACTAATCTGTCCAGATCGTTTTGTAAATGTTGTTTATCACCATCATTGTTAACCTTTCTAAAGACTTTTGTGTCATCCACAAATTTCAGTACATTGCTTGTTATATTGTCCTCCAAGTCATTGATATATATTATAAATAATAAAGATCCTAATACTGATCCTTGTGGTACCCCACTCAAAACTTATTTCCAGTTTGAAACCTCTCCATCAACTACAACACGCTGTCTTCTGTCAGTCAGCCATTGTTCTATCCAGTCAATTATGCCATCCCCGATACTATGGGCTTTTAATTTAAATAGTAATCTTTGATGTGGCACTTTGTCAAAAGCTTTGTGAAAATCTAAGATAATATCTACTGGCGATCCCTCGTCTATCCACTTAGTGATTTCTTCCAAAAAACATAACATATTTGTTAAGCATGACCTCGCTTTTAGGAACGCATGTTGAGATGAATTTAATAATTAATGCCTAACAAAGAAGTCCACCATATGGTCTATAATTATCCTTTCTAATAATTTACAAATCACTGACATTAAACTCACTGGTCTGTAATTCTCTGACTTATTTCGAACCCTTTTTAAATAATGGTATGATGTTTGCATCTTTCCATTCAAAAGGAACAACTCCCTATTTTAATGACAAGTTGAATACTCTTGCAAGTGGTATACTGATTTGTTCTACTGTTTCCATTAGTAGTTTTGGAGGAATTCCATCCACTCCAGGTGATTTATTATCCTTCATTGCCTTTATTTTTTTAGCTACCATTTCTGGAGTTACAATTAACTGCCCTAAATAGTCAGATTTAGGCTCCTGAAATTTAGCATCTGGAACTGGTAATGAACTAATATCCTCTCTGGGAAACACTGAACTGAAGTAACCATTTAGGTCTTCCGCCATTAAAAAACCTTGTGATATTATATTTCCAGCTCTGTCTTCTAGGGGTCCGACCTTGTCTTGTACGTTTTGTTTACTCCTGACATATGCATAAAAACTCTTGCTGTCATTTTTTATGTTACATGCTAGTTTTTGCTCATAGCTTCTTTTTGACTGTCTAATTTCAGTCATAGCTGCATTAAGTGCCTCTTTGTAATTTGCATAGTCTTCATCCTTTCTGGTACGCCTGTAAACCCTCCACATGGTTTGCTTGAACAGTATTTTTCTAATAGTTTCTTTCTAGACCTTTTCCTTGTTTTTTCACGGGAACAAATTTATCAATGATACTCTCAATTTCATATTTTAGAATGTTCCAACATTCAATTGCGGTCTTATTCCTCAGCATGTTATTCCAATCTAGCTTTGCTAACTATTTTCTCATATCTTTACAGTTATGTTTGTGGAAGTTTCTCCTGTATGCTTTTTATTTTTACTTCCTGATTTTACATTGATGTCAAAACGTATTTGATTATGATCACTGTTACCCAATGATTCATGTATTTTTTATTTTGTCCACTAATTCATTTTGTGAAGACAAAACTATATCAAACACATTCTCTCCCCTGGTTGGTTGTAGCATGTGCTGAGTAAGGAAGCTATCCTGAATTAAAAATAGAAATTGTTGGTCCTCACCCCCTGTACTCTCTAGAGATCTCCATTGTATGTGTCCATGGTTAAAATCTCCCATTATGATACATTCCCCTCTACTCACTTCTGATTTTATTTCATAAGCCTGAATAGATTCTTTAACATAAAATAACTCCTCCTCCCCTTCTTCCTATTCGATCTCTCCTAACCATTACGTATCCTCCTGTCAGTCCTAATTCAGCATCTGTTATGTCTATGTTGGTCCATGATTCAGTTATGCCAATTATATGAGGGTCAATATCTTCTACCAAAATGTTTAATTCATTTTTCTTATTTACTACGCTCCTTGTATTTAAACATGTGCATTTAAAACCAGCTTCAGAGATGTTTTCTGTACATTTTGTTACTGGTTTATCTGTACTAGTGGCCTCTTGTCCTGCTTGAGGCACCTCTAACCCCCCGTGCTTCTAGTTTAAACGTTTACTACCAAAAATATTTGTTATGCTACCCATGCCACTATCTACTGCTGCCGAGAGTTCATTCACAAATACTGCTGCCCCCTTTCAAATTAGATGAAGCCCATCCCTTATGTACATATCAGCCCAACAAAACTTCCCCACAAATCCAACTTCCTCTTCCCTACATAGCTTCTGGAATAGCATGTTAATTGCCATCCCCTGGCAATTTCGATATCTCTGACCCCTCCTTCCCATTACTGGTAAAATCCCCGACAGAATTACCTGATTAACCCGCATCTGTTTTAGTGATCTGATTGACTGCCTGTATTTCCTAACTATGGCAGTTGTACCCTCCCTCTCTACATTATTTGTATCTACGTGTACTAACACAGATCCACCCTTGCCCAAACCCACAATGTTTTCTACCTTCTCAGTTATCTCTTCTATTTTGGCCCCAGGCAAGCAAACCACCACGTCATCTCCCTTGTTTAAGACTCTGTCGATCTTCTTAACTATCGAGTCCCCCACAAACACACTCGCTCTCTTCCTCACCCCTTCTAATCACTACCTCAGAATAGCTCTTCTGTTCGATCCCTTCTGTTACATTCTGTCCTGCAGTCTTGTCACCTGGTAAACTGTTTTCAATCTCCCTCTCACACATCAATCTGTCACCTTTTCCTTCCGTCTCAAGGCTATCTTGCGCTCCAATCGCCCTCCCTCCTGACACCTTTGTTCCTTTCGCATTCTCTCCCGTCTCCCTCGCTCCCATCGCCTTCACTCTCATCCCCTTTCCTTCCGTCTCACCCACTCCCATCTCCTTCACTCCCGTTTCTTTCCTTCCCGTCTCCTTTCATCCCTCCTTACGTCCCATCACCTTACCTCCTCTCAGCCTCCTCCCAGGCTGAGGTGAGCTCTCTCTCATTGTCTTCCCCCACTTTATCATCTAGTGTCCCCCCACCGGAACCACTGGCACAACCCACCTGTTCCCTTCCCACCATTGCCACAATGAGCTGCCTTAGCTGTTCCACCTCCACCTCTAGTTCCTTCATCTTCGCACATCCCGTACACTCAAAACTAAAACTATCCATCTGAACCTCAGCCCAGGACTTCTCACACCCGGACTTGATGAAGTCCACCGAGTTGCTGCAACTGCCGTATATTAAATACCTGGTGGCCTTTACCTGCCGTTTGCATGGCGCCATCACAGACTTTAGTCTTAGTTTGACTGCTACGTTAACCTTGAATATCACCGCACATGACTAGACTTTATTGTCTGTGCACTTACAAATGGTCACAGGTAAGAAGATTATAAATTTTTTTCATTTTGCGCATTAATTTTAAGTTAAGTTAATTACATTAAGTCAATTACAAAAGCTTAATTTCCGAGCAAATTGGGACATCGGATGGCAACACATTAGCACTTAGTGACACTGGTTACGATGGGCCTATAAGTCAATATTAAATAAGTCTTGATTTATTAATTAATACGTGTTGACTTGCCAGTGACAGGATGTACCCATTGTGAATGTGTTGGCTGAGTTACGAATTTTTATTTGAAAGCCTACGTAAATTATACAAATATTTAGTATTGTTTTGTACAGGGGTGCAAGCTGTTTCTCCTTATACGTGATAGTTTTCCTAATTAGCCCTAGAATTTGATTTCCTTTCGAAGCAGCAATGCCACATTGCTCTGAAACTTTCATGTCAGCACTAAATGTTACTCCTTTTCTTGTGTGGTTTTGGTTCAAAACAGATTTCCAATTTGAAATCTCATCTCATCTCATCTCATCTCATCTACTATTACTCTCTGTCTTCTGTGTGTAAGCAATTTTTTTCTATCCAATTGATTACATCATTACCTATATATACAATGGGCTTTTAGTTTAAGTAATAATCTTTGATGTGGCACTTTATCAAAAGCTTTCTGAAAATCTAAGTGGAAAACATCCACTGGTGACGCATCATCTACCCACTTTGTAATTTCTTCCAAAAAACATACGAGATTGGTTAGACATGACCTTGCTTTTAGGAACCCATGTTCAGATGTATTAATTAAGTTATGTTTTAAAGGAATTCCACCATGTGGTTTCTAATTAATGTTTCGAGTAATTTGCATACAGCTGATGATAAACTCACTGGTCTGTAATTGTTCCACGATCCCTTTTTAAATAGCGGCGTAATGTTTATTTCTTTCCATTCTGAAGGAACTATTCCTTCTTCTAGTGACAAGTTAAACACTTTTGCAAGTGGTGTACTAATTTGCTCTACAATTTCTTTAAGCAGTTTTGGTGGTATCCCATCAACTCAAGGTGATTTATTATCTTTCATCTTCTTAATTTTCTTTGCTCTCATTTCAGGAGTTAAAATAACTGCTCTAAGTGATCTGATTTATCGCCCTCAAATTTAGTAACTGGAACTGGAAATGAGCTGATATTTTCTGTGGCAAAAACTGAGCTGAAATACACATTCAGGACCTCTGCCATTTGAAACCTTCAGAAATTATGTTTCCACTGTTGTTTTCCAGAGGTCCAACCTCATCTCAAACTTTTTGTTTACTCCTTACATAAGCTTAGAAAGTCTTGCTGTAATTTTTAATATTACCTGCCAATTTTTTTTCAAAGGTTCTTTTGGATTTTCTAATTTCAGTTGTAGCTAGGTTAAGTGCCTCTTTGTAGTTTGCGTAGTTTAATTTACAGTGTGTTTATATACACCCCACAGCATCTGTTTGTGAGCAATTTTTCTAAAAGCCTCTTTTGACAAGTGTTTCTTCCTGGACCTTTTCCCTTGTTTTCTTAATGGAACAAATTTCTCAGTAATGCCCTCAATCTCATCTTTTAAACAAGTCCAGCATTCTGTTGCCGTCTTGTTCTTCAGCAAGTTATTCTAATCTATAGTTGCTAGATATGTTCTCATCTTTTTATATTTTCCTTTGTTGAAGTTCCTCCTCTACTGTATTTTATACGTATTCCCTGTTTTTACTTTTATATTAAAATGGATCTGGTTATGATCACTTGAACCAAAGGTTCGTGTATTTTAACATTGTCAACTAATTCATTTTGAGAAGACAAAATTAAATCTAACTCATTCCCACCTCTGATTGGTTCCAAGACATGTTGAGTAAGGAAACAATCCTGTGTTAGAAGTAGAAACTGTTGATCGTCAACCTCAGCACTCTCTAATGATTTATATCTGAAGAAAAACTGCAGGAGTGCATCATCTCGTGGTGTTTTAACAGTTAATTCTGACTTGATGAAAAAACTATAAAATAAGGGGGGTGCCCATGCATCTGATGGATACCCTCTGGATCCGCCCATGGCGATATTGATGGAAATGCACAGTTCGACTTAAGCTGGCCCCATGTGTCAACTATTACTTACGAAAACAGTCCGATAAGAAGATTCATGTAGACAACGTGAGTTATCAACACGTAGGTGGCGAACAGGCAAAGGGCTAGCCGCGATTGCTCTGCGCATCTCTTTGCGTTGTTCTGTACCGTTTGGTTGAAGGAGCAATCGCTAGTTTGACCACCTGTCAACAAAAAGAAAACCATGATTTTGCCGCAGAGATGTAGAATAGCCCTTACAATGACGAACGGTAACATTCATGGAAAGAATACAATGCTACATTACGTTTGCAACTGAACCGAAACAGTGTGAATTTAGAATATCAAAATTGGGGTTAAAAAACTTGAAAATACACCTTCTTGTTTTGTAAAATCATATTTCTATGATACAAGATAACCTGTGGAACTTGTTTTTACAAACAATTATTTATAGTTTAACGGTTCTTTCATGGTAGACATGTTTACACATTGTTAAATAAGTTGATAGATATTTGCCCCATTCTAGAATTTAGATGAAAATCCATGTTATTGCACTTCAAATTGTGTTCACAGTAAATATTAAAGTGTCATAGCCAGACAACATTAATGCAATTTTCATGTACGCCTGCCCTGTTCTTGAGTATTAGTCACAACAGTGCCGATTACAAAGCATTTCGTTCTGAGTGCAACGGAGCTGCTATAGGACTACCACCATAACGGATTCAACATTCTTAATGGCTGAAAGCAACCGACTTGAAAATTATCACTGCTCAATTATAATAGCACCCATGTCAGATTTGGCTCCTTGGTTGGGTAATAGTGTAATATATGTTTTGAATCAAGCATAAATGTTAAACTTCTTTATGGGTTTCATCATTGCTGTCATTTGCTAAAGGCTACATAACGGATTCAACTGATTATTGGTGACACCCCTTCCACCCATACACTTAGCTGCAGTGACGTGGAAAATAAGTAGACACCGAATGAACCGTATCATGTTACGATTGTTTACAAGTTAGCGATAGTCAACAGACATGCAAAAAAAGACAAGAGCTGCATTTTTTTTAAATACATAAAATAATTATGTGGGTTGCTGGTGACATACGTAGCTGATTTAGCGGTTTTCCCATTTTATTTGCATTCATCGAGCTGTTACTTCCAAATGTAAATTAATACCACATCTAAAATTGGTATCATTGGAAAGGATTTATATCAGCTTTCTGAACTCATACATATCCACCCATATATTGACAATATGTGCGTTCTGTGGCCACACAGAGTTTCATGACACCAAATATGCAGGTAAAGGAATTTCGAGTCATGTGCGTGCATGCGTGTGTGTGTGTGTGTGTGTGTGTGTGTGTGTGTGTGTGTGCGTGCATAGAGAAGCTGATGGCGATATATCTGAATGTTAGCTAAGTTGATTGTTCCCTTACTTCTGTCAAATAAAATATGGAGGTTTATTAGATGGATGAGCCATCTGTCATTGTCTTAAAAACCTTCCTTGACAAAAATGTGATAACAATACAATACGGTATATTTGTTGGTTTGGTGATGTTTAGGTTTACATGGACTTTAAGAACTTATTCCCCACATGTGAATTATACAAACAAATGAACATTAAATTCTGTAAACCCAACACATCAACTCATCAGTGAGTGCCGGACACATTCATATAATTCACAATAACATTCATATAACCAATATATTCCTTTGAACTAGCAGGACCTATTATACAATATATATATATATATATATATATTACACCAAGTAATAGCCTCGTATGCACGTAAAAATAGCATGTTTTTTAGAATGTTTGTACACGGAAGACAATGTAAAAGAGATCGGATTACATGTTCTGTCATTGGTCACTTAAGCAGAGAAACAACATTGTGCATGTTTGAGCTCCTGGCTGAAATATAATAAGGCAGCAACTCCACAGGATTGCAGATGATATTGACAGCAATTCAAAACAGGATATGCATGGCACCCATATCATCATTTACACCACCGGAATGGGCAAGACAATTGTTCTACATTACTGTTATTATTGCAGGCTTAAACTGAGCTAACAGTAAGAAATTACTTTCAATTACTTTCGAGTGCATTATTGTTATCATTAGTATATATGCGCCTTCTACTTGTGCCTCATTGCTAACTACCTCACCTTCTATTTGTGCCTCATTGCTAACTACCTCACTGTCTACTTGTGCCTCATTGCCAACTACCTCACCTTCTACTTATGACTCATTGCTAACTACCTCACCTTCAATGTCTTGCAGGAAAAGCTCGCCATATATTTGCCAGTATGGTTTGTAAAGCACTTTAACAATGAGCTCAGGCGATAGGTCAGATGCAGGGAATAGCAGCGCTTGGAGAGCCACGCCGTAGGACACAATGATTAAGGCCATGATTCCTGTGAACTTCAGCAGGTCTGTTGCCTGTGTACAAACCAGAATAATCATATGTTAAGTTTCTGAAATGTAAGTGCAGGAGATTTATGCATAAATTGGAGTCTCAGGGTCTCGGAGAATTGTGCGTAAATTGGAGTATTTCACATCCTCGCCATGCATAAAAATTACACTGGAACAGCTTTAGTTCCAAATATATTGTACTATTAAATGGTACACTGACATGTTAATAGAAACATTGTGGCAGTAGTCACATTCTTTCTGGACTAGTAATTATAAAATAAAATTTATACTATAATACAACAAAAATCCCTTACCTCACTGGCAGTAGCCTAAATATTTTATTACATGCAACTAACATAATATTTAGTGGCAGGGCTAGAACTGAAGCATTTTCTTTTCTTCAAATTTAGTGAACCTGGGTGATGGAGGTGGTAATTCATGGAGGCATTCTTTATTGGTAAAACCTATTTTAAAAATAAGTAGTTTTTTTGTTCACAATGTGCTCCGATTGTAACAATTATCAAACATATATGAATTAAATAAAACAATAAAGTGGAAAGGCATTGATGGGAATTACATAGATGGATATTTAACATATTGTATATGGATGAGCGATAATGGGGGACCATTCGTTTAATGCATATTTTAAACAATGCAACAGGCAAGGCAACATGATACTGTTTAGCCAAGTCTCCGTTGTCCAGTCTGTACAAAACTTAATAAAAATATCCCTTGCTGTTTCCGAGTCAAAGGATTGACGATCTTTTGTTAACCGAGGCCACACAAAAACAATTTGTTATTTCCTTAGGCTTAGAAATCTGGGAGATTTGTTCTCCCGTGTGGGAGACCGGGAGATTCGATAGATTTCTAAGAGTCTCCCAGCGATTCCAGGAGACTTAATGTGTATGGAATAATTGTATTTCTGATCACGGAACATTTCTTTGTCATGTATTTTTAGCAATATAGTCCGTGGGCCAGGTATAACCCCCACCCCCTAGGGAATTTTCAAGACAATATGTTTGATGACCTTATATAATAACAATTTGAAATCTAGTTGTTTGCCACTTGGCAATTGCTGCCTGTTTGACAGGGAGTGTTTGGAAGTATGACCACTGAGCTGAAAAACTTAATATCGGGGTAGGGATAGATATTTTCGCATAGTACGTTACAAATCATACCAAACTAAATGGAATTGGGTATCTATGGAAAGGTATTTCAAGTCACTATACAAATGTCATGAAAGCATTATGTATAAGTGCATCATAATTAATTTATATAATTAGAAACCTGGAACCATATTAAGTTTGGTATTGGTGGAAAGGTATATGTTTATTTTATGTATGTTGAAGTACCTCTCATTCTCATGCTTATACAGCATGGATAAAAATGATAATCATGACCGCACACATGCATAAATGTGCGCATGCATGCATGCACGCAGATGCTTGTGTGCGCGCATGCGTGTCTCTATTAGTTTTACTTTGTGTGTGTGCGCTTGTGCAAATATATACATACACAACATGCAGTGTATATCAAATAGGCATGCAGGCAAAACATGTATATCTATTAAATACTATTTACAATTGGCTATTTTGGTTAGCATACTGGAAGCATTGCTGACCAGTCAGTTGGCCAGTGCAGGCCACTTGTTCATTGTAGATGTTCATTGTAGATTGTGTCCACCAGGGTGGCCACTTGTTTATTGTAGATTGTGTCTGCCAGGCTGGCCACTTGTTCATTGTAGATTGTGTCCACCAGGCTGGCCACTTGTTTATTGTAGATTGTGTCCGCCAGGCTGGCCACTTGTTCATTGTAGATTGTAGATGTTCATTGTAGATCGTGTCCGCCAGGCTGGCCACTTGTTCAGTGTAGATTGTGTCCGTTAGGTTGGTCACTTGTTTATTGTAGATGGTGTCCGCTAGGCTGGCCACTTGTTCATTGTAGATGGTGTCCGCCAGGTTGGTCACTTGTTCAGTGTAGATTGTGTCCGTTAGGTTGGTCACTTGTTTATTGTAGATGGTGTCCGCTAGGCTGGCCACTTGTTCATTGTAGATGGTGTCCACTAGACTGGTCACTTGTTCATTGTAGATGGTGTCCACTAGGTTGGTCACTTGTTCATTGTAGATGGTGTCCACTAGACTGGTCACTTGTTCATTGTAGATGGTGTCCACTAGACTGGCCACTTGTTCATTGTAGATGGTGTCCACTAGGCTGGCCACTTGTTCATTGTAGATGGTGTCCGCTAGGCTGGCCACTTGTTCATTTTCCTCATCGTTGTCAGTTTTGAGCACATTTTCAGACAGAGTATCTATTAACTCTTGTAGCAGGATGTCACCTTCAGTCCAGTCATATTCCAGCTTTTCATTCTTGTTAACCTTCCACCCATTATGCAGCTGGGGTGGGGATGTCTGGATATGCATTGATCCTCAGAACATGCATCTTCAGAGACAGTTGGCTTGGTGACAAGAGACTCATTATGGCTGGAAAGTGGTGGTGGCAAACAACTTAATTTCATATTAGTATGCCATGAGCTTCTTAAAAACATTGTGGCATAAATTTCCTAGGCGGGATTCTGTCGTAGGGGTTCCCCTATCTGGCATGTGAACTAAAATGTGGGGTAATTTCTATAAGACAGCAAGATGGCATCATGTCATAATGATGTCATTCATGCATAATTCTATAATGCGTTAACACCATTTCCATTGGGAAGAGTATTCAAACACCTTTCCATTGATACCTCATTTGTAGTGGTGGGCAGATTTGTGTTGATAAAATGGACTACTATCTATCCCTACCTCTGCCCTTACTTTAAGCTTTGCTAGTAACACTGATTGTATTGAACCTCCAACAAATACACGAATGCAGCAATTCCCAAGTGGCAAACAACCGAATTTCACATGTGTATGTTATAGGCTTCCTACAACATTGTGGTGTAAATTCCCTAGGAGGGAAGGTCTCCCCTATTTCACCCATGGACTATTACCGAACACGGAAATTGTGATCTGCATCAAAGTTAGCAAGAAAAAAGAATATCTGTGGCAGCAGTTTCAGAAAACACAAGGTACATTAATGTTAGCAAGTAATACATATATATATGCATAGATTCCATAACAAAGGTCAAAACGAGTGCAGAGCAAAACATATCGTTATCTTGCTCCTATTATATTGCTAGGCACACCCATGTTCTTAAAAAAAATCATAGTAATATTTCGTATAACTGCAGATCATTATTTACTGATTAAAATTGCACATGGTCCCATTTGATATTGCAGTTACCAAGACTGCTCCTATACAGAAATGTCAGACCTTAATTTCTTACTGCAATAGAGTTATAAAGGTGTTTTTTTGTGTGTGATAAAACCATGGTCTTTATGATTCAAAGATAGATTGAATAAAACATCTACTTAATGCATTCATTTTTGTTTATGATGATCGATCCTGGTGTTCAGCGCAATTTCTGAATACACTCAGCAATAACTGATGATGGTCGCGAGCCGAAGGGACAGAGTGCAAACTTATCATAATTGTATGCAGGATTAAAAAACCGTTTCCACAGAAATGAGGGGTTCACTTTACGACGTTATCATAGCCATCCCGTTTGTCACATTAATATTAATGTCAAACGACCTTTCTTTAAGGTGGCAGTTTTGCAATGAACGTTATTAATAAGACATGTCTCCATTAGTGGTCACTTGTAGTGAAATGGCATGTTCTGATCCGCCATTGCTCCGTCTCCAGCAACTTACAAAGGACAAGAGTACATGTAATCACATCACACGGTTAATTTATCCTTGGAAGATCCTGACCACACAACGATTATACAATGTAGACAGTGATCGAACAGAACAATTCAAATAAATTATCAAGTCAATTATGGCTTATTAAAACATGTGGGAGGTGATGACATTAGGACATATTTATAGTACACCAAAGAATGTTGTGTTACAAAATGGAACAGCTGTTATAAACATAATATGTACCTTTAATTGTAGTGGAATATGTACTTATCATCTATATGACTGAGTCGATTAAAGCTGATATTAGTAAAAGTGTAGCGAATAAGATATTTTTACGTGAACCCAGTCACTATGATCACACGTTTTGAAGCAGAATGACATGCAAGTTTGGCATTTTGTGACATATGTTAGTACAACATCGTGCATTTACAAAATGTGCCCGTTCACATCCACTTATAGTTTCCACTGCCACTAAAAACTTCAGTGCTGCTTACAAGGTTCGCCATGCCATTTTAGCATACCTGAATTAGTGTAGCTATTTTGTGAAGTGACAAACAATATAATCAGAGTTAATATGGTAAGCTTATTGCCATTTCCCTTTATCGTGACAAATACTGGAGGTGCTGTGTTTTGTACAAGATGGAATTATTTCTGCATTGCAAATTAGCAGTGATTACATTAAAGAATGACTGAAAACGCTGCATATGCATATTGGTGGGATTCAGGAAAGAGTCAAGTAATTCGAAGACATGTTGCTATATCCGATTAACTGCACATCAAATATTTAAAAGGGAGTGAAAAATAACATTAGCTGTTCTGTGTCAGAATTAGTTGTAGTGTTGTATTATAAGTATTACATAAAATAAATAGATTAAGGTTTAATAATGTACAAATTACAAAACGATACTCTTTGGGGAGCCAGTCGAATAATCCAACATAGGGTTTCAGCACATATCACAGTTCGTTCTATTCTGTAAGGAAGGTGAGAGGAAGAAGATATTGAAACTGAAAATGTCTTCACACAATACTGTATAGAGTCTTACTGCAAACTTACCATCTTGCGAATCATGTAAATCATCGGGCCGATATTCTCAGACACAACAAGCACCTTCATGAAGTGTACGCAATGCAGAACAAATGACAAACAGTACATTGGGCGTGCTATGTTCAATGTGACCTTTGGCAGAAATGTGATTACAAACGAGACTGAGGCGACCAAATGGATTACACAGAAGGCTCCGATGAAATTAAATATTTCACTCAATCCCGAGATGATCCATCCTTTTTTCCCTTGGGGCAACTCCTTTCGACGTCTTGTAATCACACTACATCCCTGCAGGCATAAAACCGCACTCCCTATCAGTTTCACATAATTTTCTTCTAAATATGCGAACATAATTTAGCAATAATGCACGATTCGTTCCGACACATATAATTTACTCACCAGAATGCTAACAAATATAAATAATATTATATAAAGTAACTTTCATACTTCTGATATACTGTAGTCACATAATCATATATCTACACAAAATAGCTGTAATTAATTGTCATATACTAGACGATATGTCACTCGATGGCTATGGCAAAAGCAGAAACAAGAAACAATTTATATACTTCTCCATCAAAAGTAATAATTGGCTGTGTGTTTTCAAACGTCCATTAAACAACACAAGGAGAGAAAGGGAGAGAGAGAGAGAGAGAGAGGGGGGGGGAGAGACAGAGACAGCAACAGAGACACATACAGAGATGAGGATGGATAAGAATGCGTGGAGGCGGGTATAGGGTAATTAACAGTTGTAGGATTGAGGTGTAGGCGAGTGAATGACAGATTGACGGGAATGAGATGGTCAGTGCGACGATAGTCAGTGCTGGAACATGTACTGCAGTATAGTAACTAAGTAAAGGTAATTCACCAAACAAGTAATTAAGTAAAAGAAAAAGCATCCCCCAAAAAAATGCATTTAAATAAAAGTAAAATACTTCAGTACAAAAGAATCAGGCCACCAGTGTACGGCAGGTACACATCACAAGTTTATCAATAAAATCACATAATTTTGTAAAACTTCAAACCAGGTCAAAATGTTAATGCTATCAGGAAAATTCTGTACTTAACACAAACAGCAGCTGAATTAGTCAGGTGTGTGTGTCGGGTGAATTCATTACCACCTTGTTCGGAATAGTATGTGGGAATGCTATGCACGGTATCGAAAATAAACCACACCAAAGAACACACGTAACCCAACTATGGTAATGTTGTCATGTCACTCAACTTCGGGAATAATTCAACAGTAATAATAAAGGTTGTGATCTTCCTAAGAAGTACAACTCACCTTTACTGCATTATCAATGACCCAGACAAACAGGAACCATGTCCAGAAGTCACCTGATTTGGGTGTTGACCCTTGGGGAATGTCACAAAGCACAAACCAACTAAAGATCATCAGCATCACGACATAGAACACCTGCAATGTGAACATATTATTTCATCATAGTTCTAGTTCGACGAAGTATGAAATACATTGGAACTTCATAAAGTACTGTGGTATATATTTTTATTTAACATGATGACCCAAAACGAATATGCTGAGTAATATAATTACGGGGATGCAAGTATATATATAGTCAAAAATGTCCATCTAGGCTGACTGAAAACAGGGATTGCATACCGTGTGAGTGAAAAACTTTGCTCTTGGATTCTCAAAACACCACTGCGTTGAGCCGTCGATCTACAACATAATTATATGCAAAAAACACTTAATATGCCTCCATTCATCCTGAAAGTAAGATTAAACACTGGTACGTTTCCCCTATTAACATAGAAATCAACCAATTAAGATTGCATCCGCTAATACTATATCAGGAGGGTGGTCAAGAAAAAGCAGGTATGAAAGTACATATGATATGAAATGACCTCACGAATGTTACGGAACTGTGGCATATGCACATTGAAAAACAATTTATTTTTAGCGAGACATAATGAGAATTGCCACCCAGAATAACAACCACCAGATGTGATGTTTAGGAGCAATTTGCTTATTGAGAGTCCAATCATTTGTCGTACATTATGTGTAGTCCGCCCTTATCAGAAATAATAATAACATCATTTAGTAGTAGTAGATAGTGTGTTCCATTCATTTATCGTCCTCTGTGAGGAAGATAACTTTTTACATCAAACCTAGTGCCATTTTACTGAATCCACTTCATACCATCTAGTTCAAACTTCCTAAAGTTTGAAGAAACTACATCAATTTCTTCACAACCGTTCACTAATTAAAACAAAACTATAAGTTGGCCTATTCCTGATCTCCAGTGTTTATTTGTTTTTCTTAGTACTTCTAGATTGTAAGTGTTTTCCTTGTGATATGGTCACCTATCTATTCCATTTTATAGACCGTGCCCTACTGTTGCTTTATTTAACAAGATTTAGCAAGATTGCCATCCAATACAAAGGCCTAGGTGGCAAGTGGACAAAGAAGCCATTGGCTTATCGAGTCCCAATTTTTTTCATCTGTTTGTAACCCGCCCTCCTGAGATATGTGTTAACCTTGTTTTTAAACATATTCATGCTGCTAGCAGTTACACAATATGTTGACAATTTGTTCCATTCATTTATTGTCCTCTGTGAGAACAGTACTTCCTGATATCCAATCTACACTGATCCTATACTAATGTTACCTCATGTCCTCTAGTTCTATTATCGTTCTTGAGTGAAAACAAATTTCTATAAATATTTTCATACCCATTTAATATATCTTGAAAACTTCAATTTGATCTCCTCTTAACCTCCTTGTCTTTAGGGTTGTTAAACCACATTCTTTTAGACGTTCTTCATAACTAAGGTCTCTCAGTTCTGGGATCATCTTAGATGCTCTCCTTTGTATTAGTTCAAGCGTATCTATATAAGTTGAAAACTAGAAACACATATTTGAAATAGAACATTTAGAACAATACAGCAGGAAAGAGAACATACACATTTACAGCATCGGTGAGGAAACGAGTGAAGACACCAAAAAAACCATCACAGATCTGGTGCGTGCAATGGCCATCACAATCACAGCAGCCGACATCAGTGTCAGCCATCAACTGGGAAGACCGGGAGCAACATCGAAGCCCAGGACGATTATAGCAACATTTGTAAGGAGGGACTGCAAGACAAACATCATGCACAACAAGAAGAAGTTGAAGTCACTTGAGAAGTACCGACAGGTATTCGTTAATGAAGATCCAACAGCTCTGAGGAGTAAAATGGTCAGAGTACTGAAGAATGAGGAATCCATCAAGAGCGTGTGGACCATCAAAGGCAGAATAAATTGCATTTACGAGCAGGAGGGCCGCGAGATGAGAAAGACGATCGAATCACCAGATGATTTATTCAAACTGGGTTGGGCAGAGGCCAAGATTGGAGGACTGGGTCTATACACATCTGTGTAAGACTCGGAAACGACTGGTGAAAAAACATTTTTAATAAAAAAAAATTTGTTTATTGGTAACCTTTCATGGACTGTAAATGTCTAATGACAGCCATAAATTGTGTGGTATTTGTAATCTTGTCATACAATCAGAATCAATAGAGTGTGATTTGTGTAAAACATGGATACACAGAAATTGTAGTGATTTAACCAAAAAAACAATTTAAACTTAAATGTAGAGATAAGGTGTATTGGCAGTGTGAGAAATGTGTTGAAGCATTGCCATTTCATAACATGCATGGTGATGAGCTGAGGTATATGGGATCAAACCTGAATACTGGTGAAAGGTTATTTGAGTTATATAAAAAATGTGAAAAGTTTACATTTGAACCATTCCTTGCCACGGATTATAATAGCAGCGACTTTGAGGCAGATATTGATCCAAAGAATAATTTTTGTAACGATATAAATACTCACTGTAAATATTATACTGAAGAACGTTTTAGAAGTAACTCTATATCAATAAATGGCTTATCATTTATACATTTTAATGCTAGAAGCTTAAATTCAAATTTTTAGAAAAGTGAAAGTGAAGTGAAAGCACCATTTGATGTCGGCAATAATAGAAACATGGCTTGATTCTGATAATTATTCTGATTACTTACTAAATGATTATGAATTTTGTCACAGAAATCGATTAAATAAGAAAGGTGGTGGAGTAGCCATTTATGTACACAAGTCACTAAAATACAGAATACTTAAAAACATGTCTGTAGTGATTGATGATATCATGGAAAGTATTAAAAGGAATGTAATAGTTAGTTGTATATACAGAACTCTGTGTTCTAATGTAGAGGCATTCAATGACCAGTTAGAAATAATGATAAAGTAAACCAACCCACATAAATCAATATTTCTATGTGGAGACTTCAACTTAGATTTATTAAAATACAGCAACAATTTGTCTACAAAACATTTTGTGAACATGATGTTTAGTTTAGGTATGTTTCCCCTAATCAACAAGCCAAGTAGCATAACTGATGTCACTGCAACTTTAATTAACAACATATTCACTACTAGTAATGAGTTAACAAATAACATTACCAGTGGTTTGCTTATAAATGATATAGGTGACCATTTACCTGTATTTGCAACATGTAGATACTCGGGCATAAATCGGCATGTGATTATAAGGAGTAAACTGGTTAGGAAAATAGACAAAGATAGCACTGAATCCTTCAAAGGTGATTTACTACTAGTGAATTGGGACAGTGTAATGGATGAAACAGATGTTGATAAATCACATGATAAATTTATAGATATTTTTACCAACTTGTATGACAAGAACTGCCCGTTAAAGAAAATAAATGTGTCCAAAGGAAATATAGAAAACAAACCCCGGTTTACAAATGGTCTGAGAAATGCATGTAACAAAACAAATAATCTGTACAAAAACTTTCTGCACTGTAGAACAAGAAATGCAGAAGAGAAATATAAAACGTACAAAAATAAGCTACCAACTATAATAAGAAATAGTGAAAAACTGTATTATAAAAAATTACTGGTTAAAAAAAATAATAATATCAAAGGAACATGTCGCGCAGCCGTGATGTTTGCACGAATGCAAAATATGTTTTGTATTGCACAAGGAACTGCTGTTTTGCTTTTTTGGCTGATTTGTTGACGACATTTCAGCCGCTTGTACGATCGGCAACGCAGTACTGGTCTCACACTGTGAGCGCTCAACAAAGAAACAGGAAGCGGTGCAGCCACTCACGCATGCATGGAGGGTATATCTACATTGTGGAATATTGTACAGATTGAAGAAAAAATTACTGAATAAAAATTATCGAGCGGAATTTTTTTCAGAAAACAAAAAATTATCGGTACATACAGATTTCTGTACTCAGACGTAGAAAAGAATATGGGAAAAATGGTAGGGTTGGCAGCTATGTGCTTGTTATGTTATCGTCCAAGGCACTGATACATATATGTATATATTAAGAATAATAAAGGTCCTAATACCGATCCTTGTGGTACACCCCTCAAAACTGATTTCCAGTTTGAAACCTCCCCATCTACTACAACACGCTGTCTTCTGCCAGTCAGCCATTTTTCTATCCAGTCGATTATGCCATCCCCGATACCATGGGCTTATAGGTGCTTAATAAGGTGTTGAATCTCATTTCAAATAAATTTTGCAAAAAAACCGAACCTACCTAGTTTCCACTGGATACTAGCTGGTCTGTGCAACTTTTGTATGTCGTTTTTGTGAAATCATCAGACAAACTATTAAATTAGTTAATGCTTGTTCAAGTGAAAATCGAAATGCTGAAAAATCATGATTTTCTTCCTTGGTGATATTTCGTAACTTTGTCATGTGATCGGCAAGAGGATCACTATTTTGGATATCCACTATTTTGACGACTAAGGTCAATTCTTTCGATGATTTTTTTTATTAAATACACTGCGCACATTACTTAAAACTAGTCACATATTAACGTCTGGACATAAGTGAACTGGATTCGCAATGGGCTGAACCATTTGAGGAAGCAGCTTTAATTTACGTAGTAATCTTTGATGTGGCACTTCGTCGAAAGCTTTCTGAAAATCTAAGCAGTGTAGGTTGGACATGAGAAAGTACTCTTTCTCACAGAGGGTGATAAATGAGTGGAACAAACTGCCAAATGATTGTGTTAATGCTAGTAGTGTGAATATGCTTAAAAATAGAATTGACAGATATCTGATAAGGGCGGGATACACATAGATGAGAAAATTGTTGGACTCTCGATAAGCCAATGGCTTCCTACAAATCTACAAAATCTAGACGGAGTGCAGTAGCTGATTATAGGACAGTGTGAATTGGATGTAAGAAAGTACTCATTCCCCAACGTTTAAAATCGTATAAAAAAATGGCTGAATGTGGAAGATGACAAAGATAAGAACAGGTTTATCTCTCAACATGTCACTGGTCTGTGTGTTCACTTGGACGGTAATCTTAGATATTGTTAAACACTTGACCACATCACGATATCCTGGACGTGCAGTGCAGGTTATAATTTTACAAACAAACCATGATGAAGTTCAAACTATGTTGCACTCAATAATGTATTAATTATGTTCTTTTCAAAATGTTGACGTTGTGTAGACATCTACATCTGAGGTTGATTGCAAGAAAACAGTAATTGAGAACATTTGGATTACATTCAGCGTTAAATATTATATGTGAGATGTATTTAAAATTACGACATTGGATTGCTGATGATTGTTAACGTTGAACATCAGATGTCAACATTATTAACTCGTAACATAGTAAACCATAATCCAATAGTAATCCAAATTTACAATATGATGTTGACGTTCCCCGGTCTATCAAACCAATTTTGCCCACAGAATGAGAGGTGTGTTATGTTCAGTGAGCTCCTTTGGTTGTGAATTAAACGGTCCCTTGCTTTAAGAGACAACAGGTGACAGGTAAAAACACATATCTAGGCATATGATGTTGTCGATAGCAACTACGGGACACACAAACACATATAATGAAGGCTTTGTGACAACATACCCATGCTAACACCGACGGTACAGCAGTAAGGTAACATTTCCTTCACTGTCTTGTATCCTGATAAAACAAGTTAGTTGTATTTTCTGAATCTACAACCTACAACAGATATTCACTTATAGTTGTGTGCTCACCTTTCCTGTCCATTTCTTCATTGTGACTTTCTCACAACATGAGTGACCCAAGAAGTTCAACGTTGCTTTGCTAGTACACACTAGTGGCGACTTCATTAGCCAACCACTGAGTTCCCTCTGAAGCAGTTCTTCCGTTGCCCGTTTGTTTTTCTTGTAGCAACTGTCCAGTACCTCTACTGCTAGATTTTCATACTCACTACAACCAAATAAGGAATTAATAACACAAAAATACAATTCGACATAATTATTATAGGTTCCGTGTCAACAGGTAGGCCTGATGCCACATAATGCCATGCAGTTTAACCAATCAACAGCATCCATCCTGACCATAATTACTTTTAAAATTTAATACACATGCCACATTACACATATATGAGGAATTTATTGGACTCTTGTTAAGTCAATGGCACCCTTGTCCACTTGCTATCTGGAGAGTGTTGCTTTGGATGGCAACTTAACTTTACTTGTGCTACTCACCAAAAAATAATATTGAAGATGTATATATATATATGTATGTATGTATGTATGTATGTATGTATGTATGTATGTATGTATGTATATATATATATATTTCAATATATTTCAACCAGATTGGGTTATAAATAGATGAGTGACAATATTGCAAACCAGCGGTTGGTAGGCTGGCTGCTACGCACAAATATGGGGTTGGATGTTTTTTTACCACTGTATCCAGAAAACTATTAAAATTAATTATGGTTATTATTAGTAGGTAAAGTTGTTATTTTCTTAGTTTACTTAAAAGGTATATTAAATTTGAAGGTTGATATATATATATATCTGTCTATAATGTATAATAAAATTTAAGATTGATATATATATATATATCTGTCTATATATATATATATATTTAATATATATATATGTCTATATATATATATATATATATGTACATATATATATGCATATATATATATATATATATATATATATATATAGACATATATATATATATATGTATATATATATATATCAATCTTCAATTTTAATATACATTATAAGTAAATTAAGAAAATAACAACTTTATCTACTAATAATAACCATAATTAATTTTAATAGTTTTCTGGATAGTGGTAAAAAAAACATCCAACCCCATATTTGTGCGTAGCAGCCAGCCTACCAACCGCTGGTTTGTAATATTGTCATTCATCTATTTATAACCTAATCAGAATGAAATACAATAATGAGACAACCACGCAACCATTAATTTTTGGCATAGTAATTTGTGTCCCATCCTGGTGATGAACGTGGCAACATCTGACATCAGTTTGATATTTTCATTGCTTATTTCAATTGTATTTTTTAGTACGATCATACTGCGAGGCACATTTTGTGAAAGTGCAATAATTCAGGTTTTTATATAATTTTTAATTGAAACAAAACTTTCCAGTCACTTAACAAAGCACAGTTGGTAGCAATTTTGAAAATTGTGACTTATGTTTTCCTGCATGTTGATACAAATATGTGCAAAAACAGATTAGCAAGCTTATCTATTTTTTATAATAGTGAAAAGCAATCATCAGAATTGGATAATTGTCTAAGCCCACTCAAGTATTGCACTGACCGTGACCGGTCCTCATATTGCTTAACAATATCTTTTTCTAGTCTCTTTTCTGCTTCCCTGGCCAGTTTTTCCAGGAGATGGCTGGCAACCAGTGCCACACCTGAAACAATAATAAAGCAACAATAAACACATCTGATTTTGTAATAGAAATTGTTAGAAAATTGGAAGATGTATATAACATGGCATTTAAATGTATGTCAATTGTGATTAAAATTACTTGGTGACTCATAGTTCTCGTTGAAAAACCGTTTAACCACGATCAGCCACTCATTATATTGTACCAACAACGTAAAATACCTGGTGCATTATTATGTACATATGTATATGCAAAGCACCTATCTAAATTTACAACAAAACGTATCATTTAATTCATAGAAACGTTTTCCCATTACCTAAGGGGTACTTTCCCTTTCTCCAGAAGAAATCGGCCAGCTCTTGTTTGTCAAGAAGTAAAGCCCAGAAAAACAGATCTTTCCAAGGATTCTTGCTGTGTCCATTGCCATTATAGCATGCTATTGCAAAATGCACATAAACCAAGAAGAATATCACATAAGTTTCACATATGTGCACACCCTTCCGCTTGTACATACACACTCACACAAATTGGATTAATTGTACCTAATAATCATTTTCACCAAATAAACACTGTAATAAGAGAATTACGCATTTATCACAGAAAAAAGCAACAATGGAAAATTTATGACACCATGGTTTTATAGAAATTATTGCACTTATGGATTGTGTATTTTGTTTAGCATAAACACTATTTTCCACAATGATGATTCACTAACTTACCATATTGTATGTCATAGCCAAGAAACGTATTGATCAACTTGCCAACTTGTTTTCCATAATTTCCAGACTGAAAGCACATTACTCTGTTTTGATGTACATAAACATGCCAGATATGCATGCACACACGTTGATATCACACAGGCACAGCCTAATGCATGCACGCACATATGCACGATTGGAATAAGAGCCATCATATGCTTTTGAAGAGTGTCTGTTTGAAAATAGGTATTTTACCAAAGGGTAGAGTAATTACCAGAACTATCAGTGATTAGAAACCTGCCATTACTGCAAGTTGAGTGCATGCATTTTCAGGGGTAGCCCAAATCATTACGCCGCAGAGTGATATAGTGCGGCGGCCGAGTGGGGTAACCCCTTTTCGACTGAGTTTTTATTGTTGACTATTCATCTTTAGCATATGGACAGCAATATCCAGGTGGGTGTAGAGTTCTCACCCCTGTGAAAATTATAAAAGTTAGAAAATCCAAAATGGCTGCCACGGAATCTTAAAAATTAACTTATTCGTATATCTTTGCAACAATCTGTCCTCTTTGCATAAAAGATAACATGACATCTGCCCAAATCAACCACCACAAAGTACAAATGGCAGTGAGAATTAATGGACATAAACAAGATGGGAAATCTATACATGATAAATTGGGACTTCGACCCCAAGCACCATTCAGATGGGCTGGTGAACATAGTTATTTGGCAAGTTGTGGATCATTCTTCGGTCGAAGTCGACAACTCATGTAGTCTTTTGTTATTGTTGTTGCTTCAAACAGGACAAGAGGCCACCAGTATACACAAACCAGTAAAAATATTTTCTGGAAAACATTTCTGAAGCTGGTTGTAAATGTGTGTGTTTAAATGCAAGGAGCATAGCAAATAAGAAAAAACGAATTAAACATTATGGAAGAAGACATCGACCCTCACATAATTGGCATAACTGAATCATGGGCCAACATAGACATAACAGATGCTGAATTAGGACTGACAGGATACGTAATGTCTAGGAGATCGAATAGGAAGAAGGGGAGGGGGAGTTAATTATATGTTAAGCAATCTATTCAGACTTATGAAATAAAATTAGAAAGGGAAGCAGACTGCGATGAAGTCCAAACATAAACGAAGAGGATAACACAAAATACAAAATGTTATAAAGGAAGTTAGTAAAGGGGAATGTATTATAATGGGAGATTTTAACCATGGACACATACAATGGAAATCTTTCGAGAGTACAGGGAGTGAGGACCAACAATTTCTATTTTTAATTCAGGATAGCTTCCTTACTCAGCACGTGCTAGAACCAACCAGGGACAGAATGTATTAGATATAGTTTTGTCTTCACAAAATGAATTAGTGGACAATGTCAAAATACATGAACCATTGGGTAACAGTGATCATAATCAAATACATTTTGACATCAAAGTAAAATCAGAAAGTAAAAATAAAAAATATTGGAGAAACTCCCACAAACGTAAATATAAAGATATGAGAAATACTTAGCAAAGCTAGATTGGAATAACATGCTGAGGAATATGACAGCAAGTGAATGTTGGAACATTCTAAAATATGAAATTGAGAGTATCATCGATCAATCTGTTCCCTTGAAAAAAAAACAAGGAAAGCGGTCTAGAAACACTTGTCAAAAGAAGCTACTCAAAAAATAGCGTACAAACAATGTGGATGGTTTATAGGCATATCAGAAAGGATGAAGACTACACAAATTACAAACAGGCACTTTATGCAGCAACGACTGAAATTAAACAATCGAAAAGCTATGAAAAAAATTTAGCATGTAACATAAAAAAAATGACAGCAAGAGTTTTTATGCATATGTCATTATTAAACAAAACGTGCGAGACAAGGTTAGACCACTAGAAGACAGTCAGGCATTGACATTAACACTGGCCCGTTGGCCCAGCGCCTTTTTAAGGGGTGTCGGGCCAGTTCGAGCCACAAGTTTCCATATTGTATTGACCTGGTGGGCCAACATAGTTTCAGATCGTTATCTCATTAGTCACAGCCACAGGTCATCATTTCAATTGCTTGTCCTTGCCACCCACCCCGGCACTACAATTAAACATAATCTTCATCTCATCTGATTTCGTGTTGTCGCTTTGCATAGTTGCCATCTTGTTTTCATATGTACGAGCACCATGTTACCAGTATAATATCGGTACATCGCAGCATTTTCTTCTGCGCGATACGTATCGACTATTGCGATACGCCTTCAATTTACCGATTTCATATAAACCGACTGGTTCACGGACTGTCCGGTAGGTGTAACATACATTCCAGAACCCTCTAGGGCGCAGATAGCTAAGTTTACCATAACTTTGTACTTCAGTCTAAAAGTTTATATTCGAAAGAAATAAACCCAATTGTAACACTTATAGTTATATACAATGGCAGCTCTGGTTCACCATGCTGTACTTTCGAGTATAACTAGCTGTAACTCGATACGCACGCGGCAGCATCACCCGTCGACTTGCTGCATCTGCGGCTTCGACAGAGGGCATATTATTCTGAAACAAATCCTGCAGCAACATTGTCTGCCACAGAATACTGACTAAAAACTTGAAAATAAATCACCAACAGCTAAATAAATAACAGCCAAACTCGCATCATTCGACTTGTAATGCGATGTATTGCATGAAATAGTGGTTTTTTTAAATCAATGAAAAACATATTTCGGGCCAGTAACTTTTTTTGGGGAGCCAGTAATTTTTAACATCTACTTGCCCGATGGGCCACTGGATACAAAAGCTTAATGTCAAGGCCTGACAGTGCTGGAAATATAATATCACAAGGTTTTTTAATGGCAGAAGACCTAAATTGATACTTCAGTTCAGTGTTTACCAGAGAGGATATTAATTCATTACCAGTTCAAGATACTTATTTTCAGGAGGCTAAATCTGACTATTTAGGTCAGTTAATTGTAACTCCAGAAATGGTAGCTAAAAAATAAAGGCAATGAAGAATAATAAATCACCTGGAGTGGATGGAATTCCTCCAAAACTACTAATGGAAACTGTAGAACAAATTAGTATACCACTTGAAAGAGTGTTCAACATGTCATTAGAAGAGGGAGTGGTTCCTTTTGAATGGAAATAAGCAAACATCATGCCATCATTTAAAAAGGGTTTGAGAAATAAGTCAGAGAATTACAGACCATCGAGAATTATCAGAAAGGCTAATTAAAGACCATATAGTGGACTTGTTAGGCATACATTATTAAATCCATCTCAACATGGATTCCTAAAAGCAAGGTCATGCTTAACAAATATGTTGTTTTTTGGTAGAAATCACTAAGTGGATAGATGCGGGATCACAAGTAGATATTGTCTATTTAGATTTTCAGAAAGTTTTTGACAAAGTACCACATCAAAGATTACTACTTAAATTAAAAGCCCATGGAATCGAGGATGGCATAACCGACTGTATAGAAAAATGGCTGACTGACATAAGACAGCGTGTTGTAGTAGATGGGGAGGTTTCAAAGTGGAACTCAGTTTTGAGTGGGGTTCCACAAGGATCAGTATTAGGAGTCCAGGCTTGGGTTCAAATGCAAATACGTTTGTATTTGAAAATGTCGCATTTGCATTGAAATGCAATGTAGTCTCCTGCTCCGCATTTGCACTTAAATCAAACCATTTGCGGTTGAATTATTTAAAAAATTTGGATTTAAATGCAATTATATATAGGTGCATTTGCATCATTTCAAACATTTGCATGCGCTGACTCGAATTTGAACCCAAACCTGATTAGGACCTCTATTATTCTTAATATATATCAATGACGTGGATGATAATATAACAAGCAATGTACTGGAATTTACGGATGACACAAAAGTGTTTAGAAAGGTTAACAATGATGGTGATAAACAACACTTACAAAACTGGACAAAATAGTTAAATGGTCTGAAAAATGGCAGATGTTATTAAATTTTGTGAAATGCAAATGCCTACACACAGGTCACGGGAACTTGGATGTACACTATAAAATGGGAGATACTGTTCTAGGTACTAGCATAAAAGAAAAATACTTAGGAGCGCTGATATGAAAGTTTCAGAGCAGTGTGGCATTGCAGCTTCAAAGGGTAATCAAATTCTTGGGTTGATTAGGAGAAATATAACATATAAAAAAAGAAGCTAATTATACTAAAGCAATAGTTAGGCCTCATTTATAATACTGTATACAACCTTGCAGACCATACAAAGGACACAGATATGCTTGAACTAGTACAGACGAGAGCAACTAAAATGATTCCAGAACTGAGAGACCTTAGTTATGAAGAATAATTGAAAGAATGTGGTTTAACAACCCTAGAGACAAGGAGGTTAAGAGATCAAATTTAAAATGTTAAGATATTGAATGGGTACGTTGTTGGACTCTTGATAAGCCAAATGCTTCCTTGTCCACTTGCCATCTAGGCCTTTGCCTTGAATGGCAATCTTGTTAAATCTTGTTGAGTTAGGCTGATAATAACTCATAACACAATACCCAAAACTGTGATTGCTATGACTTTACCACGCATGCACAGTAAAGTAGGAGATACCAATGTGTTTGACACAGCAGGTTTCACTTGTCAGCAGCTTTCCTGGTCATAGATCACACTGATATCTTCATCCTCTTGTTATACGTATGTTATCATGGCAATGTACCAGTGGTTTCTCCAGTTTATAAAAAAACAAAGCCAGCACACATCTCTGTTCACTGCCTCCCACCCGTGAAGTTTTCTAAGAATGTGCGACCACTGCCCATCTTCAAATAATAATTTTAGCTACATTCCTTGGAGCCAAACCTGCCAGTGTTTGATCCAACTGCTTATGGTTAGTCGCAGAATGAATGGACAAATACAGTCCAAATGGTGTCTATGCTGACACCTTGCTAACCCCAACGGAGTTGATCAAGCTAATAAGGCCAAATATGCCATGCAACGATGAAGCTGCAACAGCTCCAACATGGCATGTACAAATATGTTGTTCATGCCAGGGTGGACATGCATGCATAAATGACATGATTAAAAAAAGTTCAGCATGATGAAGATGAGGAGGACTGATGCTTGAAAAGTTAATATATAATTTGGTAAGGATGTGATAAAGATATTAATAAAATTGGTAAAATATGGTTATCTAAAAATACTGGTTTCTGAATAGTACTTTTGTCTGTTTATGCGATATGTCCATTTTCGTGTAGTAGACATACTAATAATTATGTCTGCATGTTGTTCCATCTGAATTTGTTACAAGAAGCTATGGACTTACATAATTCTAAACATCTGCAAACACAGGGAAAGTACATTTAGTCATTGTGTTATCTGGTTGCCGAACTTGATATATAGTCGTATTTGCATCTTCGCCAACATTTAGCACATACATATATGGCTACCATTTTGCTTTCTTAACATATTTTTCAAAACAATAATTGTGGTATCGAATTCCCCATGTCTGAGAACATATGAATAGACATTTTAATCACGTTTGTATCTTACATGGTTGCGATGATATAAGAGTAAGTTGATTTTTACGATTCCATGGCGACCATTTTGGATTTTCTCACTTTTTCAATTTCCCGAAGGGTGAGAACTCCACACCCAACGGGATCTCATTATACACATGTTAGAGATGAATAGTCAACAATAAAAAAACTTTATCAGGCAAAAAAATATTAGGCCCAAAATTAGCCTTTGGGTGCCTGACTAGTATCGTTGATTGATTTGTGAAAATAGGAAGATTTCAATAAACAACAACATTGTGTTGAATCAAAATATAGAACATATTGTGAGGCGAGGTTCAGTTTTCTCTTAGGTAGCAACTCTCCTGACCCTGTTAAATAAATTCCCTTCATGTATTACCTCTTCATCGAGAAGTTCAAACAGAAGGCTGGCACTTGACACAGGTTTCATCTCCTTTTTCGACTTGATGATATGTTAAAAACCAAGTGCATAAGAAGCATGTAATAAGACAAGTTATAAACAGTAGTAACAAATTATGAATATATCTTTATAGTAACATGTCTGAGGGAGATTGACCACGATCAAATAAGAAAGACAATAGCAATTTTTCCACTTGGAATGGCGAGTTAAATGATGCTCCTCTAAACCATTTCAGGATGTACCACATCACAACAGTTGCGATGCCATCTAAAGACACTACATGTTAAAGTTGGAAACATTCTACTGTACAGAATGACTACATGTGACCTCTGATTGAAAACAGCAGAGACTGTGTTATGATGTATAATTTATACATTAGTAGTTATTAGGTGCAGTTGATGCAGCAAAGTGGTGGTATTGGTTGCAGGTCAAGCGGTCAAGCCAGGTTAGTGAGGTTAATGAGTGTCAAAGAAAAAAATGTATTTATAGGGGGCATTTGATGATTAGTATGTCATTGTGGTGGTTAGATAAACGAATACGTTGGGGGTATGGGTTCAGTCGACGCGATGGACACGCGACTGAAAGATCTGTTTACTTGTATCATCGCAGGCCTGCTGGGGCATTGTGAGACGACTTTCGTGACACATTTACTATGGCATACAGCCTCACTCATCGCCTTCTTAGATTCCGATAAGACCCCCACTCCGACACGACTTCATTACTAAACAAACACACCACTATAGTGTACATATCTCTGTCTCTCTCTCTTTGTCTCTCCCTCCCTCTCTCTCTTTGTCTCTCCCTACGTCTCTCTCTCTCTCCCTCCGTCTCTCTCTTTCCCTACACCTCTCTCCGTCTCTCTCTATCTCCGTCTCCCTCTCTCTGTCTGTTTGTCTCTCTTTCTCTCTCCATCTCTCTCTCTCGCCGTCTCTATCTCCATTTCTCTCTTTCTCTCCATCTCACTCTCTCTGTCTCTCCCTCTCTCCATCTCTCCCCGTCTGTCCGTCTCTCTCCTTTTCTCTCCGTCTCTCACTCTCTCCGCCTCTTCCTCTTCGTCTCGCCCTCTCTCCCCGTCTCTCTCTGTCTCTCTCTCTCCCTTTCCATCTCTTCTCCCTCTCTCCCGTTCCGTCTCTCTCCGCTAAACTACAAACACAACCTGCCTCTCTATGAAACAGTCGCGAACCCCATCGGGGAGGCAACACCTTCGAGTGAAAAAAAGAGGTGCGGCGACCCCCTCCTGATGAGTGCCATCCGTGCGAGTATGTTGGCATGAGCACGAGGTCGGATTCATTATAACGGTTGACTACGCATCTCCTTCACGACCAGAGGCTCTATGAAGCTATGCCAAAGCTGTTCGCTTGTTGCCATTGCGGAGATCGGTTTGATTCCGTGTCAGAGTTGCTCCATCATCTCGCTAGACACTCGAGGTAAGTCAGGTAAGGCACTGACGATCAGCATCTTGGATACTTTTTTTATATGCCGCCTCTGCCACTGTGGTAGTTGATGATGATCGAGATATCTCAATGTATGGTGCTTTGTAAAGTGGCTAACATCAATTTGTTCTTCAGTGGAACTCACCAGGCCTACTTCGAAAACACATAGATGACAGTTAGCAGGAACGTCATTCCGTCAATGTACTTTTTCAGATTTCACACGTCAATGAGTTTGGCCTGCCACAGCTGGCTCTTGAAGTGGTACCTCACTAGTTGATAAAGCATGTACTCATCCTGCTCCAACAACCAGCGCTTCTAATGTACTGTCTAGTGACGAGTATGGTCCTATGCAGTGCGATACACACCACCATGAGATGCCTCAAGCAGGACAAGAGGCCACTAGTACAGATAAACCAATAACAAAATGTCCGAAAAACATGTCTGAAGCAGGTTATAGATGTGTGTTTAGATGCTAGGAGTATAGTAAATAAGAAAAATGAATTAAACATTATGGTAGAAGATATTGACCCTCACATAATTGGTATAACCAAATCATGGGCCAACATAGACATAATAGATGCTGAATTAGGATTGACAGGATACGTAATGTTTAGGAGAGATCAAATAGGAAGAAGGGGAGGGGGGAGTTATTTTATATGTTAAAGAATCTATTCAGGCTTATGAAATAAAATTAGAAAGAGAAGCAGATTATGATGAAGCTGTTTGGTGCAAAATAGTTTCAGGATATTCAAAATTAGCTATTGGATTAGTTTACCGAAGTCCAAACATAAATGAAGAGGATAACACAAAAATACAAAATGCTATAAAGGAAGTTAGTAAAGGGGAATGTATCATAATGGGAGATTTTAACCATGGACACATACAATGGAAATCTCTAGAGAGTACAGGGGGTGAGGACCAACAATTTTTATTTATAATTCAGGAGAGCATCCTTACTCAGCACGTGCTGGAACCAACCAGGGGAGAAAATGTATTAGATATAAGTTTTATCATCACAAAAAGAATTAGTGGACAATGTAAAAATACATGAACCATTGTTTAACAGTGACCACAATCAAATACATTTTGACATCAATGTAAAATCAGAAAGTAAAAATAAAAAAACGTATAGGAGAAACGCCTACAAAATACTTAGCAAAGCTAGATTGGTGTAAGACCGCAATTGAATGTTGGAATATTCTAAAATATGAAATCGAGAGTATCATCGATAAATTTGTTCCCTTGAAAAAACAAGGAAAACGGTCTAGAAAGAAACACTTGTCGAAAGAAGCTATTAGAAAAATAGTGTTTAAGCAAACTATGTGGAGGGTTTATAGGCGTACCAGAAAGGATGAAGACTATGCAAATTACAAAGAGGCACTTAACCTAGCTACAACTGAAATTAGAAAATCTAAAAGAACCTTTGAAAAAAAATTGGCAGGTAATATAAAAAATGACAGCAAGAGTTTCTATGCTTATGTAAGGAGTAAACAGAAAGTTCGAGATAAGGTCGGACCACTGGAAAACAACAGGGGAAACATAATTTCAGACGGGTTTCAAATGGCAGAGGTCCTGAATGAGTATTTCAGCTCAGTTTTTACCACAGAAGATATCAGCTCACTTCCAGTTCCATTTACTAAATTTGAGGGCAATAAATCAGAACATTTAGGGCAGTTATTTGTAACTCCTGAAATGATAGCAAAGAAAATTAAGAAGATGAAAGATAATAAATCACCTGGAGTTGATGGGATACCACCAAAACTGCTTAAGGAAATTGTTGAGCAAATTAGTACACCACTTGCAAAATTGTTTAACTTGTCACTAGAAGAAGGAATAGTTCCTTCAGAATGGAAAGAAGCAAACATTACGCCGCTATTTAAGAAGGGATCGAGGAAGAAGCCAGAAAATTACAGACCAGTGAGTTTAACATCAGTTGTATGTAAATTACTCGAAACATTAATTAGAGACCACATGGTGGAATTCCTTGTAAAACATAAATTAATAAATACATCTCAACATGGGTTCCTAAAAGCAAGGTCATGTCTAACCAATCTCTTATGTTTTTTGGAAGAAATTACAAAGTGGGTAGATGACGGGTCACCAGTGGATGTTGTCTACTTAGATTTTCAGAAAGCTTTCGATAAAGTGCCACATCAAAGATTGTTACTTAAACTAAAAGCCCATGGTATAGGCAATGATGTAATCAACTGGATAGAAAAGTGGCTTACACACAGAAGACAGAGAGTAATAGTAGATGGTGAGATTTCAAACTGGAAATCTGTTTTGAGTGGGGTACCACAGGGATCAGTATTAGGCCCTATACTGTTTTTAATATATATAAATGATTTGGAGGATGACATATCTAGCAAAGTACTCAAATTTGCAGATGACACAAAAGTATTCAGAAAGGTTACTAATGATACAGATAAACAAAGTTTACAGGATGATCTAGAAAAATTAGTTAAATGGTCAGAAAAATGGCAAATGTTATTCAATTTTGGGAAGTGTAAATGTATACACATAGGACATGGAAATATGGACGAGGAATATAAAATGGGGGATGCTGTACTAGGTAGAACCACACAAGAAAAGGATTTAGGAGTAACATTTAATGCTGACATGAAAGTTTCAGAGCAATGTGGGATTGCTGCTTCGAAAGGAAATCAAATTCTAGGGCTAATTAGGAGAACTATCACGTATAAGGAGAAACATCTAATTGTACCCCTGTACAAAGCAATAGTTAGACCACATTTGGAATATTGTATTCAAGCATGGAGGCCATATCGTAAAAAAGACATAGATAAGCTAGAAAGAATACAACGAAGAGCAACTAAGATGATTCCAGAATTAAGAGACCTTAGTTACGAAAGTCGCTTATTACAATGTGGTTTGACAACACTAGAGACCAGGAGACTAAGAGGAGACCAAATAGAAGTGTTTAAAATAGTGAACGGTTATGAGGATGTTGATAGGAATATGTTCTTCAAACTTAAAGAAGGCAGTAGAACCAGAGGACACAAAGCAGCATTAGTTAAGGAGCAGTGTAGGTTGGACATGAGAAAGTACTCTTTCTCACAGAGGGTGATAAATGAATGGAACAAACTGCCAAATGATTGTGTTAATGCTAGTAGTGTGAATATGTTTAAAAATAGAATTGACAGATATCTGATAAGGGCGGGCTACACATAGATGAGAAAATTGTTGGACTCTCGATAAGCCAATGGCTTCCTTGTCCACTTGCCATCTGGAACTTGTTGTTTGGGATGGCAATCTTGTTAAATCTTGTTAAAAAACCACCATTACCACTACTCCTGCAACCAGTCGGCATCGTATCGAAGTCATAGTCAACTGTTGCTTCTTTGAAGCATGGATGTCTCTTTAATAGGTGACCCAACGGTGCGGTGATGCTAGCGACTGAGACCAAGTGGCGCGATCCCTACTCGATCGGTCGGCAGAACGTCGTGGTGTCTTCGCACCTGCTAGCTGTATTTACAGCCATTACCGCCCAACTCCATTGGTACGTTGAGTTGCGAATGGCTACCATCCTACAGGCGCGTTCTTTTTCCTTTTTCTCAGAATGTCGTTTACCAGATCCACCATGTTACTCCCGGTCACTGCCACACTGTCGTGTAAGAACTCGCCTCGATCGATCCACGAGATCGTAGGGCCGCTTTTCAACTTTTCTGCTGGGCTTTCTTTTTCACACTTTCCGGACCGCTTTCGGCCTCTACACCTCCTACCGCAGCGACCAGCCCTGCTGTCTACACCACTGCCGGTCCTACCATCTCACCCCCGACCCGCACCTGTGCCTTGTCGTCGTCGCTCACCTTGGCCACTTGTAACAGCTGTTGCATGTGTTTTTTGTCCATATCATTGTCCCGTTCTGGCAAGTCCTTAAGCTCGATGGTGACTTTCATATCCTCTTCCAGTCGGTGCATGATATACCCGACTGTGTTTGTCAGTGGTTGTGGTAGTAGAACGCTCTCCAAAAACTGCGGTTCTACCAAGGCCATCTTCTTCGCGTGTTCCATCAGGGGTGTAGTAACCTCTTGATCAATGCAAAAATAACCGAGGTCGCTAATGGAGCTAGCAAGGCCGCTAGGAAAGGACCACCTCCCGTTTGCAGGACTTTTCTCTTTTGCTTCACGCTGAAGCACTTGTCCAACAACTCTCTCAGGTGTATCTTTACTGTCATAACTTGGACTTCTAATGTGACTTCAAAGGCGCATTCCCTTTTAACACGTTATACACGCACTCACACAAAGCGCAAATGAGATCAATGTTAGCGTTGGCAATGCTGCCCTTCGTCAACTTCCGATCCTTCTTGCTCTTAGTCAGCAGCTACAAACACAAGACGTTCGTTTTCATGCGCTCCGACATCTCATCAATGATGAGGCACGCAACATACCTGACCTTTCATCATCTCGGCAAGTAGGTGTACTGAACGGAGTCGCCTGGAAAAACACTTGTGCATAGTCACAGGTGTTCGGGTGTTTCCTGTTTTAGATCAACCAACAGGTACAGAAGCGACGTTGCATCTATGAAGGCCTCCTGCACATATCTCACGCGACCTGTATATACATCTGCTTGGTTAAATGAGACACCTGAGTCACGTCACGTGGATTCTTGAACAACACCATGTATTGCACGTTCAAATTCATAGTCCGGTTTTCTTTCTCTTTAGGGAACAGGTTCCGCTTGAGGTAGATGATGGACGTGTTACAGTGGTGACTCTTTTTGATGAACAACTTCGTCACTCTGTCATCTGTCTCCGCCATCAGGTCGTCGATGACCACCAAGTTCCTTGTTTTTCATTGAATGACACCGGGTCGGTTAATTCTTCTACAAACTCCATGTGTGGGGGCGTCTCCATCAGCATTGCATACATCAGTTGCCATTCACCGTAGCACCACTTCAGTTTTTCAGGCGGACCGGCGATGATACAAATAAACGGGCGTTTCAATCGTGTGTCCATTGCATCGAGTGAACCCACGCCCCCTAACCTATTCATTTATCTAACCACCACCACCACTGCCACATACCAATCATCAAATGCCCCTTTAACTACTTTGACCCTTTGGAAACTCATTCTCCTCATTAACCTCACTTGATCACCACCACTCTGCTGCGTCAACTGTGCCTAATAACTGCCCATGTAACATTAACTGTTTTTAAAATCGTTTATCAATACACAAAATGAGGTTCAACATTGTAACCTGGGTTCCTTCTTTTGTTAAGCAACTATCATAACACTATTGTAACACTATAGTACATATTTCTATGGTATGCATAGATAGGCATCAAGTTCCAGAATGACAGACACATTACAGCACTAAAATAACATTTAATTCATATACCTTGAAGTAGAGATTATCAAGCCGACCTCGTTGAAAAAACTTGCTAGCGTCAAATTTTTCTCTCTTCATTTCTTTTGTAGAAGCATCATAATTGTTCGATGCCAGATGTTCGAGCAACTCCTATTCCAAACACAATGATACTGAAATGGCTTGTTTACTGAACATGTCTAAATTGACAGAAGAAACATTTCCGTCCGTAGAGAGACACGTCCAACATTTATTTCAGACAAAATATCTTAGTCAAATGAAATGCAACTGAGACTTTGCATGCAATGTGTATTAATATAAAGTAATACATTGTGAACATACTAATGGCAACTTGTGGTAATAATTAGCACATTAGCATGCTTCTCGTGAAATCACACCTGTTAAAATGTTTAATGTGCACTAGATATGTCAAGCTGTGCCCTTCTTTTGTAAAATGGTGAAAAAAGCTGATCGATCATAATATTATTTGTAATTTGTATTGACTCTTATAGTTATAGTTCACTTACCATTTCATCAAGCAGGTTTGGTGTAATCTGTGAGTTTGGTCTGCCTGGAACAAAAAGTTGCATATTAACCTATCTAGTTTCAAACATCATGCCTAAGTATTAATGTAGGCCTGTATGCATGGGTCCTTCTGAAGATTTTCTGGGCAAAACGGCTATATCATTGCCGACATACTGAGAAAAAGAGCAAAAGTATGACACTCAGTCAACAGGCAACCACAAGCTACATCAGATGGTTAAAGGGCGTGCATATGTTTCTGGCAAAACGCATATAGGCAACCCAACGATGCAAAATGTGCGGTTTGGGATTGGAACCATGCCAGTGACCGGCGTACACTGATGAGTGTCATGCACGCAGGCATGTGGCAAACTACTGCAAAACTTGCATTGGTATAAACACCTATATTACAAACACAGCGACGGGTCACAGCATACACGCTGAAGAAGCACACAGAATAGAGCAGCATTGATCCAAGATGGCAGGCCAATTGTGTTCGGCTCGAAAAAGCTGACACAATGCCAGTTGACTTTAATCGAAACACAGTGATCTCGAACAAGCTATGCTGGAGGTGGTACACAGAATCTAACGCTAGCACATGTAGCTAATACTAGCTATATATGACAAATCGTGTACATACAACTGGTGACGATATGTGCAACAAAACCATTACACACAGCTCTACCAAGACTACAATACATTGAAGATCCAAGGATACAATTTTGATATTGTATAACGACCCGGCGAGTGTGCAGACACTTCAAGCAGACTAAAATATCCTGAAAATGACAGATATTGATCTGGTCAAACAAGTTGATGGTTTGGAACTCTGGACAGAAGACACGAGTTACCATATTCTAATCGATCTAATCAGGTCTAATCGGTCTAATAAGCAAATCAGATCCTACATAACACATCCTACTTAGCATGGACCAAGTCGGGCATCCAAAGTGCAATTTTTGACCTAACCCCTTTTTGCCTGATAACATTTTTTATCGTTGACTATTCATCTTTAACACACATATAATTATATTCAGGTTGGTGTGGAGTTATCACCTTTGGGAAAATAAAAAGTGAGAAAATACGAAATGGCTGCCAAAATCAACTTATTACCATATCTTCACAACCAGATAAGTTACAGACATGATTAAAAAATGTCTTAACATGTTTCAGACATTAGGAATATGATGCCACCATTGTATCTTTGAGAAAATGTAAAGAAAGCAACATGGCGAAAATACGAAATGGCTGCAAAATCAACTTATTACCATATCTTCACAACCAGATAAGTTACAAACATGATTAAACAATTTCTTAACATGTTTCAGACATTAGGAATATGATGCCACCATTGTATCTTTGAGAAAATGTAAAGAAAGCAACATGGCGGCCATATGTTTCTAAAATGGTGGCCGACAATGCGTCAATGCGAAATACGACTAATGTTATGCCTTAAGTTCGGCAGTGACAACATAACATCATTACTAATTTAGCTTCCACTGTGTTTTTAGATGTGAAGCATTACATAAGATCACAGTGTATCGGAAAAAACAAATGGAACACCATGCGGCCATATTATTATATTCCCAGTGACTATACAGGCACTACTATTTATTAGATAAGCATGTTTCACTCATTTTATTGACATCTTATAATATACTGACATGCTTTTCAAATGGTTTGTTAAATTTACAAGCATCACTCCTCCTTATTTTCATCACGCAGAATTGATTTACTCTTCTCATTTAGGCATGAATATCCACCCTGGCAGGAACAAAATAGTGTGCATACTATGTTGGAGTTGTTGCAATTGCATCTTTGCATGTTACAAGGCATATGGTTTTTGACATGAAAATTGTATCAGCTTGAGCAACTATGGGGAGGCTAGCAAGGTGTCGGCATTGACAGCAGTTGTTCTGCACTGGGCCCATCTTCCTGCGACCAACCATAAAGAAGTTGGTTGTAGACTCAAAGGAATGTACCGTAAGTTTCCGTGTATAATACGCATTTTTTCCCTTCAATTTTTACTTAAATGTCGGGGTGCGTATTATACATGGTGATATGGCGAAACAAAACATTCTCCGACCGGATATGGAAAGCGCTACTGGAACACTAGTACTATGACATCAATGAGCGGGAAGCATACGAGACCGGGAGCGTCGCTGACCGGGAATAACGCAGAAATGTGTGGACAGTGTCGGGTTAATACACTCAAATATGTGTTGCTCCCTAAGCGCCAAGGCATCATGATTGGCATTCGTGAATCACGTGAACGACCTGAATAGTCAGTGCCATGCCCATGGCTCAGCCAATGTGACTCGATGTTTAAAGTTGTGAATGCAAATAAAGATAATTGTACCATATGTATGCTTCACTGTAGAAAGTGTGCGTGTAACATATCAGAATAGAGCGTGGTATTAATTTAAAATTGAGATCAGAATGACACAAAGTAAGTTCTAAGAAGCACAGATTTAATCAGTTCCGCAAAGGTCAAGCTAAAATGCAAGTTACGTAGGACTTTCACGACTAACGAGGCGATATATTGTCGCGTGCGACGAGCCGGCGGCATTGTCATAACTTGCGTGACATGTTTACGATTCTGAGATGGATTCAAGGATCATCACACAAACGAACTTTTATGAAATGACAGTGGCCCAAGTGTAAGTCACGCTTCAAGCAAACTATCAGAAGCGGGGAAATCAGGGGTCAATGCCAAAAGTTGGGGTGCATATTATACATGGTAATGTAGAAATTCTATCAGAATTTAGCAAAAGTCAGGGTGCGTATTATACATGGGGGCGTATTATATACGGAAACTTATGGTAGCCAAATTGCTATACTTGAAGCTGGACCATGGCCACATTTTCTTCAAAGGTTTTACAGGTGGGAGGCAGTTATCAGATGTTTGGTGCACTGTCCTTGGTTCTACCAACATTGAATGACCACATTTTGACGTACTTCAATCGTTGACTGACATCTAGTGATTCAAGACTAACCACAGCATGCCACCATGTAGTATGTAGCTTGCTCCTTGACATGTGAAAAGGTACATGTGTGCCGGTGTTGCCCTCGATTATCCAGGATGTGAGCTGTGGCGCCACTGTTTGTCACACACATCATCGCCTGGAATCTGTGTACTTTTCTTTGTGATGGAAATTATGTATGCATCCCGATTCTGGGTGCATAGTAGCACATCCAGTAACATCCAATATCAACAATATAATTTTTATTACATATAATATTTGCAAAATCAAATATTTCATTAACTAAGATATGAAATATTACATTAAAAGTGACTGTATGTGCTCTACAAATTGTGCGTTTAATATGAAAACTATGGAGAAGATTTTTTCTAGCCTATTTTTGCAATTTTATTCCTCTTCATTTGTTACGTTGCATAATTATATGTTCAATACACACAAACATTGCCTCCACAGTTCTGATGGCACTGAGGTACAGCAGGGTACTGCTAATGTGCAAATTGCACATATGCCATGTTTATATTGCAATTCGTTCTGCTATTTTTTTCTGTTACTTAATCCTCTTCGTGTGGGATCACACATAAGGCCGAATTTTTTTCTGTAAAACTGATTAAAAGTGGCCTAAAACACAATATTTTTTCAGAATATATGAACTTTTTTACCGGAACTTATGTAGAATGATACAAGGAATGCATTCATGTACAAAAAAATTTCATATTATTTGTTTGCATCTAAATCACAAAAAAAGGTCATTCCATGTGAATTCAACTAAGGGCAAGAGTGATTTATTTATCTCTTCATTTTTCGAATGAACAGCTTGGTGAAAGCCCTTGGTAAGATAAGCATGTAACCAAAATTTTAAGGTCCCTACTCCAGTAGTTTTTGAGTTATGGAAGTTTGAAATGTAAGACTTACAACATTGATGCGTTTTAAAAATAATTAAAATTATTCATAATTCACAGGATAATATCTCATGAACTAATCAACCGATAGTATATCAATACAACTTGTTGGAACTATACATTACAGTGTTTGCACAGTGTTCCAATAAGGCACAGGCCCATTACCTTTTATAACAGTATTTTAGGTAGGGCCAATTAAGTCTAAAGCAGGTGTACACTGGAGACTGGTTTGCCGTTTTTGGTCAACTCAACTGTCGCAGAGAGTCTTAGACTGTTGAGTTGTCAGTGTACGCAGAACCCGTGACCGACTTAAGGTTGCCGACTCATTAAGACTCAAATCGACGGATTCTTATCTGATTCGAAAAATGAATCGGGAACTCGAATAGTCGCCAGTGCGTGTGCACCTGGGTTGCCAACTCAACTGCCAGTTGCCAGTGTGCACGCTACTTACGATGCAACTCGACTGAAAGGAGCCCTTTGGCTAATAAAAGCGCAGCATTTTGTCATGTGACACCATACGCTCGCAGTGAGTTCCAAGCATCAAAATGGCGATGTGGTATATGCAGTACATATGCAGAGCCACTGTTGTATACCACAACCTCAAAAGGGTATTCGCATCGCCACAGGAAGTCAGATGGCCAGAAACCTCAGTGTGATGGTCAGCCGTTCTGCAGGCGAGATTGCTGTCCGTAGCAGAGTGTTCTCATTGATGATAATCGGCGTGACCAATGCCAGCAACCAGTCGAAAATATACGGTGGTACAGTCGCGCCTCATTATAACGTGCCCCGTTATTACGCGGATTCGGATATAACGCGGTCGGTCGTGGACTCCGAATTTCTGCCGCCAGGGGAAAATGTCAAATGGGCCTGCTTAAACCTACTTAGAATTGCTTTGACAATTCTCAAGAAACATTAGGTGAACAATGTCAATGAACGAGTATCAACGCGTTGTTTGTTTTGCGCTGCCGCCGACATCAATCACTGTCGCTGGCTTCGCTTCGACGGTTTGTAAATTGCAATCGAGATTCACAAATATGCCTCGCGTAAGAATCAGATCAACCGTTTGAAATGCATTTAATATGCAGTACCAACATAACACTTGGGTGAAATTACATGCTTCCATTACATAGTAAATGTAATCGTTTTTCCCGACGCGAAACCAACATGCCAAATTCCTAACCCAAGGCTCTACCGGTGCGCGAAAATACGAATTCGTCATCCGCATATGAAATGATGAATCGATGTTAAGTGGTGCGTAATAAATACATGCTTCGGTCGAGATCGGTTGAAAGACGAAGTGAAACAATTATTAATTCTACCTATTGTCTTTTTCTGTGCTTTATCAGCTTACATACTACGTTTGTCAAATCATACACGTTTTCGGCTGCTCAGGTCCAGGTTATTATTTTCGATTCGTAGGCCTGTTGGTCCAGAACATCATCATCGTAGTGGATCTATTCCATAATGGTATACGTACATGTGGTTTATTCAGTTCAAGAATCAACAGGGTGTGACATTTAAAAATAATACACGTTGATGCTAATGTACTCGTTTAATAAGTTCCATAAACTGCATATTGCCGTATAAAACAATACTGCAAGCACACGGGGCTTCGACAGCATTCTTGGGCTTGGTGCAGCGGGCGGCGATAGCTGTTGTTTAGTAGCTCCCTGGTGGCAGATATGAGAACACCTAACGTGCCTCGCTTACAGCGCGGTCCGAAGTCGTGGACCCCGTTCTTGCTCCTCGATATGGGATGCGACCCACCACCTTGCTTTCTTACATTTCCTTTTCTCTCGATGTCGTCTTATCAGGGAAATGGTGTCTATAGCTAACGAAAATGCTGTCACTTGCTTTCTCGACAAAGGTGCTATTTTTCTGTGGACTTTGACCAGATGCTTCCCCCAAAAAAACATTTTTTTTTTAAACATGGCTGTCTCGACACTAGGATTATGATTACAACTAGACTGTCGCAGACTGTTGCGTCTTAACGAGTCGCCAGTGTACGCCTGGCATTATAAGCTAGTTACATATCCTATATATGTATTAAAACAAATCAAAGCCATTATATTGCTTATACTAGTAGTATATCACATCTTGCTGCAATGGTAAAAACACGTGTTACAACTTGCCCTGCATCGATGATAAAATATATCTGCTGGATTACGTCTGTTACTAGAAACGTCAGTGCTGCTTAAATATATTGGTGTGTATTTTTGAATAGATCTAGACAATTTCCTGCGAAAAAGGAAAACTGAGGTATTTTATTGTCAAACAATGAAACAATCACTATATTAATACACACACACGCACGCACATACACGAGCTAAAAATCGTGAAATCCCATAAAATATTCCATAAAAATTCTATGGAATATTTTCTGAATTCTAAAATTGTCACTGCAAAAATCCTATAGAATATTCTATATAGAATTTTACAGATTTATTTGTTAAGGGACAAGTTAATTTTTTTCAAGGATCATTGATATTGAACTGAACTATCAAGTGACACTGGTCAATAAAGCTGGTGTAGTACTGAAGACAAAGGTCGCATACAATCAATTGAAGTTATACCAGAGAGCACCAGCCAGCATCCCAGTTCACCAGACTGTACCAGCAAGTATCAAAATTTACCAGAGAGCACCTGCAAGCATTCCAGTTTACCAGACAGCACCTGCCAGCATCCCAGTTTACCAGACAGCACCAGCTAGCATCCAAGTTTACCAGACAGCACATGCAAGCATCCCAGTTTACCAGACAGTATATATTCAGTAAATTCCTCTCTGATTAAATACATTGAACATGCGGAAATTTACTGTTAAATTCATCAGTTGAACCAAAGTTATCATTTGAACCTATTTTAACACACTACTGTTGCATTCCAAACAATAGAACAGGTCGGAATAATAGCATAGGGTGGACATTTCTCAGAATTACAATAAGAATACAAGGCAGAATAATAGCATAGGATGGACAGTACACTTTGCATGCTTACCAGACATTATTATTGAGCGTCTGCTGACGCATGTCTCGTTCATGGCCACGTGACAATAATAGCCCTTTTTGTGGTAGATGTATGACAAGCTAGTCTTGTCATAAAAGTAGGAATAATTAAAATGTGTTAAATATACGAGAAAATTTTTACTACATTAACGTTTTATATTCAATACAAATATGTGTATGTTTTATAAAGCGCTATGTGACGCCTGGTTGTTATAAAAAGTTGACATAATTGGAACAAAGTGGTAAAGTTAAAAACGATTGTCTGTACGGCTTGCCATAACTATAGGTCGAATTCCGCCGGTTTCCTTGACTCGCGCGACATGGTTCAGACGTTCAATATTTGTAAGTTTTTCACTCAAAACAACTGTTTTAATAATTTGTTTGCATTGAATAAATGAAGTAGCTTTTGCTGATTTGGTATATCGATCTCTTACACAACATGTTTCTTCAGATTTTATTTAAACGGCATATTCTATTAAGTAGGTCGAAAACTACACCGACCAGTATAATTCTTTTGTAAATTTTGATCGTTTTGAGAAAGTAGATGGGCATGTGACATGTGTATATGTATAGTAGATATATGAGGAGAAGTTTGGGTGCTCTATGTGGTCGTTTTCATGGTTAGGTCAGAAAGTAAAAGATCGCCCATTTTTTTAATAAGAAACTTACCCGATTAAAGCGCTACTTTGTCTTTGATGATTTGGGTGGTCTTGGTTCTCCCCGCCGAGAACGTTTTTGACAATGTCGGAGTCGGGGAACATTTTCCCAACCATCTTGCTAAAATCGTCCGTTATCACCAAAGGCAAGTTGCTTTTGGCAATAAAGTTGGCAAACATTGTTTCTGCTGCCGTTACCATGTCAACCTCGGTGCCGGCGGTGACATACAGGGCGATACCGCCACCCATACACGACAGAGCAGACCGAGTCCGACGCCTTCGTTATATGGCAGTCGCGCTCTATGACTGTGTCGTTTGACATCGTTTTTTCCGCCGTGCCCAATGCCAAAATGCACATCGCATGCGATGCAACAAGTCTTGTTTCTTGCTTCGCTAATTGCGCGTACATACTTAAAAAATCACTAACCAAAGAGAGCTGAAAGAAACAGCCTCCACCACTCAATTTTCTTCTTTTTTGGCAGACTCGCAAGGATTTATGAAGACTGGTGCCCTAGTCCACCGTGCGGCATTCTCGTGGCGCCCTTCCGAGAACGCATGCGCAAGGAAATGTGAAATAAGTTTCGTTTAAAATTAAAGAAATAACATGTTCATAGAACGTTCAATGGTTCACGCACAACAAGAAAGGCCTAGTCCGCAAGAACTATATTTAATTTTGGGGTAAAAAATAGGGGAAGTACTAAATAAAGCAGGATATTTAAGCCAAAAGGCGGGATCAGGGTAAAAAGCGGGATTTCCCGCCCGAAAGCGATAATGTTGACACCTATGCCATGGTTAGGTATATTAAAAAAAAATTCTAAATTGTCTTATAATAATTTAAACACTTCTATCTGATAGAGTATGTTATGCCATTTATCACCCTTTTAAAAAATGTTCAATATCTTTATTATTTGCNATGACCTCGGATGAAGGTGAGGTGCCCCCACTAAGTCCAGCTGGGTTCCAGCAAACATTGGGGAAATATTATGGGCCAAAGTATTTTCTGTTCTCCCACCCAAAATAGTTAGAAGCGGTGCTGTTATAGAAACTGGCTTTCTGAATCAGTCCGCTGTTTTAATAGTAGCCTGGTTGTTTGCCACTTAGCCTTTAAGGCTTTCTTAAGCAACTGTTTTTATTCGCTCGAATGTCAATGGGTGATCCACTGCCAGTTTGATAGTCAGTGAGGCGGACCTGTGTGAAGCCAGAGAGGCGGACCTGTGTGAAGCCGTTCATTAAAGTAGTGGTAATATATTCAGTTAGAACGCGGCGCTGTTGCAACGGTTTAATAAAGAGCTAAGATCCAACGCATGATAAAATACACAAAAGCGGCGATCACGACCAATAAATACACGTATCAGCACTACTAATCTTAATGAACAACGAGCCGTACTGAACTTAATGAACAATAAGTCGTGCTGAACTGCAAGGAAAAATACAATTAACTGAATACATAAAATTACAATAAACTGAATGTACGAGTTCGGTGTCTTTTAAAGCATACGCCGTAGCATGCAGACGATTCAGATCTAGTTGGTGTTACACAGAGCTGTAGGGTTCTGCTAGAGAGATCAAGTGGCAAGAAGTGTTTCAACTGCCAGTGACCGCATAGTGGAAGAAGCCACGCCAAGTAGACGGCTGGAAGATTCCAGGTTGGTGCGCACATAAACTCAAAAAAATAATTGTCCATAAATCAAACGTAATACAGTTTAATAATTTTGCCGCACTACAATCGGCATTATACAAAACACCTTTCCCGCGCTTTTTCCATGCGAGTCTATTAAAATATTATATATTCCGGTTTTCCGATGCCATTTACGAATATAGCAACCGCTCAGGAATCGTAAAGTTTCACTACCTTATATTCTGCAACAACAGTCGATTGATATGCTGACTTAGAATTGGCTTGATCTTACAAAATAGTCGTGTTTTGCAACATCATTCCGTTTAGAGAAACATGTCACTATCCACGGCAGCGCTGTAATCGTGGAACGCGAACTATCGTTGCAACACTTCCCGTCTGAATGCCTTTTTTCCCCAACCTTAGGTTCTTTGCCGTTTGCTTACTGCGATATCATCAACCGCCAAAACGAAGCGCTCAGAATATGGCATAGGCGTCGTCAATCGAAAACTGTTTTAATATGGGGGAGTTGATGGCTGCGAGCCATGACCTCGGATGAAGGTGAGGTGCCCCCACTAAGTCCAGCTGGGTTCCAGCAAACATTGGGGAAATATTATGGGCCAAAGTATTTTCTGTTCTCCCACCCAAAATAGTTAGAAGCGGTGCTGTTATAGAAACTGGCTTTCTGAATCAGTCCGCTGTTTTAATAGTAGCCTGGTTGTTTGCCACTTAGCCTTTAAGGCTTTCTTAAGCAACTGTTTTTATTCGCTCGAATGTCAATGGGTGATCCACTGCCAGTTTGATAGTCAGTGAGGCGGACCTGTGTGAAGCCAGAGAGGCGGACCTGTGTGAAGCCGTTCATTAAAGTAGTGGTAATATATTCAGTTAGAACGCGGCGCTGTTGCAACGGTTTAATAAAGAGCTAAGATCCAACGCATGATAAAATACACAAAAGCGGCGATCACGACCAATAAATACACGTATCAGCACTACTAATCTTAATGAACAACGAGCCGTACTGAACTTAATGAACAATAAGTCGTGCTGAACTGCAAGGAAAAATACAATTAACTGAATACATAAAATTACAATAAACTGAATGTACGAGTTCGGTGTCTTTTAAAGCATACGCCGTAGCATGCAGACGATTCAGATCTAGTTGGTGTTACACAGAGCTGTAGGGTTCTGCTAGAGAGATCAAGTGGCAAGAAGTGTTTCAACTGCCAGTGACCGCATAGTGGAAGAAGCCACGCCAAGTAGACGGCTGGAAGATTCCAGGTTGGTGCGCACATAAACTCAAAAAAATAATTGTCCATAAATCAAACGTAATACAGTTTAATAATTTTGCCGCACTACAATCGGCATTATACAAAACACCTTTCCCGCGCTTTTTCCATGCGAGTCTATTAAAATATTATATATTCCGGTTTTCCGATGCCATTTACGAATATAGCAACCGCTCAGGAATCGTAAAGTTTCACTACCTTATATTCTGCAACAACAGTCGATTGATATGCTGACTTAGAATTGGCTTGATCTTACAAAATAGTCGTGTTTTGCAACATCATTCCGTTTAGAGAAACATGTCACTATCCACGGCAGCGCTGTAATCGTGGAACGCGAACTATCGTTGCAACACTTCCCGTCTGAATGCCTTTTTTCCCCAACCTTAGGTTCTTTGCCGTTTGCTTACTGCGATATCATCAACCGCCAAAACGAAGCGCTCAGAATATGGCATAGGCGTCGTCAATCGAAAACTGTTTTAATATGGGGGAGTTGATGGCTGCGAGCCATGACCTCGGATGAAGGTGAGGTGCCCCCACTAAGTCCAGCTGGGTTCCAGCAAACATTGGGGAAATATTATGGGCCAAAGTATTCTCTGTTCTCCCACCCAAAATAGTTAGAAGCGGTGCTGTTATAGAAACTGGCTTGCTGAATCAGTCCGCTGTTTTAATAGTAGCCTGGTTGTTTGCCACTTAGCCTTTTAGGCTTTCTTAAGCAACTGTTTTATTCGCTCGAATGTCAATGGGTGATCCACTGCCAGTTTGATAGTCAGTGTGCCTACCTAGCGCGGGAACAGCCCCCGTAACAAGCGCCAACAGTACACATACCACGATCACTCATGGCATGGAGACATGGCCAAACATCACGTGGCTGACTGTCAGTAATCATGTGCACAGTGAGGGGCCATCCATAAATGGATGTATGCAATTAGATGGCATACTAATCTTTACGCGAGGCAACAACACTCTAGCTATACTGATTACATTATGATTGGCTTAGAGGGAGGTGGACTTTGCACCAGATATGTAAATTATGTAAACTAGCGCTGCAACTTCTGCGTAGTAATATACGGCTGTATAATCTATCTTAACCAATCACCGTTAAGCAAGACAGCCATCTGCCCCGCTCTGCGAGCAGTGGACGGGACACGCAAGTTGAACGTCGAGGCAGCAGTACGTTTTTTCCAACTTCCGTGCCTTGAAGTTGCAAACTTTCAATTCGTGTTAAAAAAATTTGGTTCCGCCTCCCTCCCCACCTTCCAGGCGTAGTGGCCCCTCCTATCTGGGTCATAGGTTAATTTTTATATTGCTAGTACATTCAATTTTGAGGCGTAGTGGCCCCACCTATCTGGGTCTTATGTTAATTTTTTGTAGTGTTAAATTGAACTTTATTATTACACCACGATATTATTGTTAGGTACTGCATTGAGTTCGGTTTGTTTTTTGTTCATACCCGCAATGTGGGCCAGTTTTAGAGCGTGATGTTTTAAGTACATGGGACAATGTCGAAAGACACCGAGTGGCCCACATTTGTTTGTATATAAATATGTTTAATTTCTACCAAACATGGTAGATAATAAATGTCAGACAGAAAGTCTGGCCATTTTCAAATCTATCCAGTCTTGGTGTTGTTGCTTTGCGTAAATGGATGTATGCAATTAGATTGCATACTAATCTTTGCGCGAGGCAACAACACCCCAGCTATACTGATTACATTATGATTGGCTTAGAGGGAGGTGGACTTTGCACCAGATATGCAAAGTATGTAAACTAGCCCTGCAACTTCTACGGCTGTATAACCTATCTTAACCAATCACCGTTAAGCAAAACGGCCATCTGCCCCGCTCTGCGAGCAGTTGACGGGACACGCAAGTTGAACGTCGATGCAGCAGTACGTTTTTTTTCCAACTTCCGTGCCTTGAAGTTGCAAACTTTCAATTCGTGTTAAAAAATTTTGATTCCGCCTCCCTCCCCACTTTCCAGGTGCAGTGGCTCCTCCTATCTGGGTCATAGGTTAATTTTTATATTGCTAGTACATTCAATTTTGAGGCGTAGTGGCCCCACCTATCTGGGTCATATGTAAATTTTTTGTAGTGTTAAATTGAATGTTATTATTACACCACGATAGTATTGTTATGTACTGCATTGAGTTTGGTATGTTCTTGTTCATACCCGCAATGTGGGCCAGTTTTAGAGCGTGATGTTTTAAGTACATGGGGCAATGTCGAAAGACACCGAGTGGCCCACATTTGTTTGTATATAAATATGTTTAATTTCTACCAAACATGGTAGTAATAAATGTCAGACAGAATGTCTGGCCATTTTCAAATCTATCCAGTCTTAGTGTTGTTGCTTTGCGTAAATATAATTTAGCCTCGATTATCCACGCTCCGCGCAGTGGCGCCACCGTTTGTTGCACACATCTTCGCCTGGATGCAGAGTGGGGTTCTCATTGTGACGGAAAGATGCTGGGCGCATACATAAGCAGCTAATTAAGATCTCATCCGGGCATTTGGCTAATTCATAAAATAAGAGTGACCTTTTATCAGTTGATACGATGAAATTCGAATTAACTTTAAACTTCGATTATACTGATACAACTAACTCAAAAGTTAAATCAGGCAAAACATGTTTTGTGTAGCATCTTGAGAATGACGCCGATTGGCTGCTGGCACTTCACGGGAACGCCTACACAAAATGGAGTGGTGACAGTGCGTATCAACGAGTCCACGCCTCTGCATCTAGACTCTCTTCTCGGCGAACTCACGAAGCCGAGCAAGAGTCATAAATTAAGCTAGAGTAAACTATAATTGCTTCTTAATCTACAGTGGCTTGTACGATAGCGATCTCTCAGGTCTTAGGGCAGGCCTCCCTGGATCATCAAAACTATGTAAAATACGTACAAACTTTTATTTGACTCTGTATGTATGATCTTAACAAATAAAGGGGTAAGACCACAGTTGACCTTCCTGTTTATTATTTCACACGAATGTAAGGCGTATTCAATTGCGATATGTGAATTTAAAGAATTCATATGATGTGACATAAGTGCAATTGAGCAGGCATATTCACAGGTTTGTTTGTAGAAGCTATTGGCTGTGAAACAGTGCATTT
>SDWI01001669.1:84034-96179 GCA_009193005.1 Lamellibrachia luymesi | reverse complement strand
TGTTAGGACGAGTAAGTTTGCTGTGCTGTATCTCAGTCCTGTTACATACATAAACTACATCCACTGTTAGGAAGAGTAAGTTTGCAGTGCTGTATCTCAGTCCTGTTACATACCTCAACTACATCCACTGTTAGGAAGAGTAAGTTTGCTGTGCTGTATCTCAGTCCTGTTACATACCTAAACTACATCCACTGTTAGGTCGAGTAAGTTTGCAGTGCTGTATCTCAGTCCTGTTACATACCTCTACTACATCCACTGTTAGGACGAGTAAGTTTGCAATGCCGTATCTCAGTCCTGTTACATACCTCTACTACATCCACTGTTAGGACGAGTAAGTTTGCGGTGCAGTATCTCAGTCCTGTTACATGCCTCTGCTACATCCACTGTTAGGACAAGTAAGTTTGCAGTGCTGTACCGTTGCCCCCGACCCTACATACCGTGGATTAAAAGTGAATGAATTCATGCTTACAATAGCGATGCATTTGGAAGTTTGTGCAAAATGAGCCAAAAATGTGTCTAACATCGAGACGATATTCTAGAAATATGTTATTGCAACCATAAAACATTCACTACATGAGAATTCTACTAATGCGCTTGAAAGCGTGATTTTTCTGAATAACGGTCGTTTGGGTTTACCGATCTTGGCAAATTTGCATGATATGTGCTAAATTGCGCAAACGCTAAGAAAACAATTGTCCCCTGATACTTTTGTGCCCTTTCTCCCCTACCGATGTCTGCGAATTCTAACATTTAAAAAGCTAATGTTAAGCCAGCAGATCGATGCAGGCTGGGTTGATGTCAGTGAAATCGCTTTCACAATTATCGTAAATTAAACATGCAGTTTTCCGAAATATAATGACTACTTTTAAACACGCTCACTAAGAATCACCGAATCTATTACACGGAAACACAGCCATGAGTATTCAGTTGTGAATTCACACATGCCAAAAATTGCCAAGGTCATACGCAGTCCCACGTGCGCACATAAATGCCTCTGTTGTTACACGTATGCACTGGATTACCCGAGGTTCATTCATTATATACTTACCGATTAAAGTAAACAATTACATCAACGTACTTAAATTTTACAAAAGGCCACACCAACATAACGGTCCCACCAATCATTCAATACGCGAATAAGTCAGTTAGTCATGTGTGATTAAATCGAAAGACCAGTCGAACAAATGTCCATTTGTAAAGCCGTCCGTCCCCCGCCCCCCCCCCCACATCCGGGTTGTCATAGTTAATTTACAAGTCGGCATTCGCTAAACACAACAAAACTAATTTGAGGTGTGTTCGTATTCGTCCATATTATTCGACATAACCATTCAAACGTTTATTGAAGGGTAGGCACGTCAACACGGCACATATCACATTCCAAGGAAACGGAACGTTAATCCATTCAATAATCTAATCCTCGAGCGTTATCGGTCTGCTGAAAATGTATCTATCGTCTAACATGATTCTACGGTTTGTAAACTATTAAACCCGGCATTTATCATTATTATCATTATTCGTGTTGCGTGAAGTGAACCACTTATGCCAGTTCGTACGTGAATGAATAAAATGTCATTAAACAAGTACTATTAAAAGTAGTTCTCACTTAAAATCACTTAAAAGTAATAAATAATTAAATAGATGATTAATTAAAAATATAATTAATTAACTCAATAAATCATAAAAGGTCCATGTCATTAAAAATAGTCATTAAACAGTCATCGCTGTTATCTATGTCTGTAGACAGTCAGGTCACGAAGTTCCGTTTCAACGCTCGTGTGCACAGTCGAGTGAACGCAAGGCTTAGATGTCATCGGGGCAACGTCGTTGACGTCCAATGCGTCGCATAACCGCACCTAACGCCGTCGGCCATGTCGTCCGCGGGCGACCCCTGAACGACGTCGAGCCTGGGTTGGCACATACCCCGTTCACACAATTTTAATCCGGAGCGAACCCGGTTTCGCTCCCAGCTGAGCGTTCACACTGACAAAATCTAAACCGGATCTACGATTTAAACCCGTTTAAACTAATCCACATTCTTGAGGTGGCTTCGCACCGGTTTAGTTGTTACTCCGGTTGAACTCGCTGGTGTGAACGCAAAAGGGATTAACGCCAAATCGCATTAAATGTGACCTGATTAATGCCATATGGTGTCGCCGCTGTCTCCGACTGCATTGTGGGATTACGCACAGTGGCTGCTTTCGCTACAAAATAGAGTGTAAAAGACTGAAGACGGTGAACATAATGGTAATTCCACACAATCAGAATTAACTGCATGACAATTATTAGTAGTGAAGTAAGTAAGCCGGTGCCACTATTCACTCATGAATAGTGGCACCAGCCACAGTAGCTGATAAGCACATTTTTTGCCAGGGGTACTGATGTAGTCAGTAGCCCCTGGCGGCGAGGATGGGCCTTGAAAATTGACCATATCACCGTTGCCACGACTTATATTTAATGTAGTATACTCTTAATGTATGACAAAAATCTCAATTTAAATTGCATACAATTGTGGAACTAGTATTTTTATTGACACTGACTAGGAACACAATAACGTTCGTTTGTGCTTGAAACTATATTGCGCTACTCACACGCACGTACACACGCACTCACGGATGGACGGACGGACACAGGCCAGCACGCACGCACGCACCCACACACACACACACACGCACGTGCTCAGTTGCAATGAAAAAACAAGTTGTAAATAACTATGACGTCGCCCAGCCCACCAATCGTTATATACGATATACCACTTCGCCAGGTGTGCATTTCGAATTTATAATCAAGTTGTAGCAGTAGTGGTGGTATGCTAAGTGGCGCCCGTCAGGTCGTTCGTTCGTTCGTTCGTTCGTTCGTTCGTTCGTTCGTTCGTTCGTTCGTTCGTTCGTTCGTTCGTTCGTTCGTTCGTTCGTTCGTTCGTTCGGTCGGTCGGTCGGTCGGTCGGTCGGTCGGTCGGTCGGTCGGTCGGTCGGTGTGGCTGTCGGTGTGAGATTGTAAATGGACCCCCGTGGTAAATGGACCCCCGGTCCATTTTCCATTGTAAAATATGGACCGTCATGCAAAATGGACCGTGGTCCATTTACCACGTTGAAAATGGACCCCGGTCCATTTTTCAGAACAGACCCCCCCTCCCCATATCTAAGCAGTCCATCAAAACGGGGGTACATTTTACACAGCCAGTGAGAACGGTCCCCACCTATTTTTTCACAATTACATTTCCATTTCCACGCCGGGATTCAGTTCCACGGTTCATACTAATACTAGTAATACTATTAATTAAATACTATTCATTTATTTAAAAAGCAGAACTTTGGAGATACGTGGTAGGAAGGGGGGTATATTTTTTCCACGGTCATTGCTAACAGACCCCCTCCCCATATACAAGCAGTGCTAAAATATAAATTCAAATAAAATAATGCACCTAAGTATCATTGCTTGATATGTACCAATAATAAAACTTAACACATGAGGGTACGCTTTCCACGCCCGTGGTCAATTTACTACGATTGAATATGGACCCCCCCGGTCTATTTACCACTGTGGTAAATGGACCCCGGGTCCGTGTGCACGGGGGTCCATTTACAATACTACACCAGCTGCGACCATTAGTTCTGATATGTGTCTGATACTACCAGCACTTTCACTCTTGAAAACATCAAAGGCTGAGACGCCAATATTTGAATCATGCGTCATTCCACAGATCGTAATACTGTTAAATCTTCTATAGTCATGCCTAACAGGAATGATACAGTTAACCAGCTCGACCATCTCCTTTGCACATACTTCGATATTTCTGCATTCGTGACGTCGCCACCCGTGCATAGATGGCTTGTTTATCATGTGAGTGGCACCCCAGATATCATGCACGTTTGTCTATTTCAATCAATCCCGAAGTTGTGCGAGGATATAGCACTGTGTGGAAAAGCAGCCAGCCCAACATAGCACGTGCTCAATGTCGTCCGTACTTTATCAACAGCTGAAATCAGTATTCCTCAGATTGTTTGACTTGACTAAGATAATACAGGAGCGGTATACAGGATTGCCGTGATAAGTACATGATTGCGGTGACAAATTAAGTGACCCCATAATATAAGCCGAATGAGTTGTTTATTAACTGTTATGGATCATGAAGGGGTGAGCCAGTAATTCTGCATTGTGATGCGTATATCATACATTGCCATAAGCATTGTGAAGCCGTTTCTAAACTGCCAGTGCTCTCGACAATATTTAAAGTAACCGGGTGCCTACCAAGTAGATTTTCTAGCTTTAAGGTTTACTGGTTGTAGTTATGTGGAAAACGATACTTTCGCTCAAATTTTACAATATGGAGACCAGGGCTAATTGTGACAAAACAGCACAGTTCAGGACTGCGGTTCGAATTGTTACCCGATCGAAACGTTTTTAATGTCAACGAAACCGCTAATATCTCCCGCATACACATTTGGCCAATGATACGTTTTATGAGGTGTCCTAAAGTGCTACAATTTACCCTGACGCGGGGCAAGTTGTAACAGCTAGCGGGGCAAGTTGTAACAGCTAGCGGGACAAGTTGTAACAGCTAGCGGGGCAAGTTGTAACAGCTAGCGGGGCAAGTTGTAACAGCTAGCGGGGCAAGTTGCAACAGCTAGCGGGGCAAGTTGTACCAGCTAGCGGGGCAAGTTGTAACAGCTAGCGGGGCAAGTTGTAACAGCTAGCGGGGCAAGTTGTACCAGCTAGCGGGGTAAGTTGTACCAGCTAGCGGGGCAAGTTGCAACACATATGTTTTACCATTGTGACAAAATGTGGCATACTCGTATAAGTAATGTATTGGCTTCGAATTGTTTTAGTACGTATCTGAGATATGTGACTAGCGTATTAGACTTAATTGGGCCTGCCTAAAATACTTATATATCAAGTAATGGGCAGATTCCATATTGTAACACCGCACAAACACCGCACAAACACCGCACAAACACCGCACAAACACTGCAAAGAACATAATCGCCATCCGATTCACGGTGGATGGCACTTCTCAACACGTCGCCTCCCCGGAGAGACATTTTGGTTGACACCGCGATATTATCATTTGTCCGGGGAAATGTTCCAACTTGCCCCAGTCCTATTTTATTCGCATCACTAGTGATGACATTAAAACATGCTTAGAACACTGCTTAGCGGTCGGTGTAACGGCTAGAGCATATACTCACTCTCTTCTCAATGCACTGAGGTGTCTAATCATCCGAGCTGTTGCTCAGCATGTAACACCCCATTGTTATCAATACAAGTTTCAAGGACCCGCCTTTGTTTATTGGCTTAGGCACGTTGCCAATGTGTCCTCGCAGTATAAGTTATTAGCCTTTGATATATTTTGTTGGGCAACCACACACAATACACAGTAACTAAATCCTTTCACCACTTCACAGAAAAAAATCGTTTGATCCCAAGCCTTTCAAAATGTCCAGTCGCCTTTTTAAGGAAGACTTTAATTACCATGAAACGATATGGGCTGTAGACACATAATGTAATATTTATATTTTGTGGACATGCAATTTGTGCGATAGGAGTGGACACTTAGTGTATTAATTAAAGTTGGTGAATGATTTTGCATGATACTTTGTTGTGATAATTGTAAGTGACTAAAAGCTGATTTTGTGATTTATCGTAAGTGAACTCTTTTGTTATAATTGTAAGTCATTACATTACATTACAAATTTATAATAAATATTGATTTAATTGCACAGTGTTCTTGATTTTAGTTGTGGAGGAAGATAGTTTGGAGTCAAGACAACTTGGGTATTGGGAGGGTGGTAAGATATAGAGGGTGGGGTAGATATATCCTAGGGAATTGTCCCCATGTGGGAGAAGCTATCCAGGGGGATATGTACTGTTACTCTTATTGTGTTCGTTACACAGTACAATATGAGCTAGTTGTTAACGTGGTTGTGGTAACTGTGCTGTATTTGTTTTATATTGAACTTTTAATTCCATATTACACTTGTTGACCTAGGGGTGGGGTAAGAAACTCTAGCGGGAAGATATCTAGGGTGGGAAGATATCCTAGAGAAAGCACCCCGTAGGAAGATATACTGCTACACCGGCACGAACAATTGTGACTCGGCTCTTGTACGTAGCCCGTTGCTACACACCCACCGTGTGTTGACAAAGTTCAACTGACAAGTTCAAACGTCATTCGAAGAAGCGAATGTTATCTTCTGGACCAAGTTATTCTATGGTGAGTTACGGCTAACCTTCAGTTTGGCTCTTTATAATAATTGATGTATTGTATTTCCGCATGCGTCACAACACAAAAGCAATGGCATCAGAGGTCGACCTCGTTGTGTAGAGATGTACACACAAGGACAGTGCGCGCTGTCAACCCTGTCTCGTTGAAACGTGAGTCGTTTCTTGATTGTAGTGGTTGACAATCAGCAATGATGGTCAAATGTCACAGGTGATAACACTGCGCTGTCTGTTTCTGTAACCTATGCCGTATACAGTTGGTCCTGGACACAGGCCTGCCCAGCAAACAACGAGACTCTCGGAAGTAAGCAGTTAATGCTCAGCTCGATTTTCAATTTAGGACGTTGTTGCAGTGCACGCGTAGAACAGACCGTAGAACAGACCGTAGAACAGACCGTAGAACAGACCGTAGAACAGACCGTAGAACAGACCGTAGAACGGACCGTAGAACGGACCGTAGAACGGACCGTAGAACGGACCGTAGAACGGACCGTAGAACGGACCGTAGAACGGACCGTAGAACGGACCGTAGAACGGACCGTAGAACGGACCGTAGAACGGACCGTAGAACAGACCGTAGGCGAGGTGCCGAGTTAAAGAAGATTATCCTGCTCGAGATGAAACAAAGGAATGTTTTCAGTGTGTCGAGTTTCCTCCTATATTCAACCACCAAATTAACAAAACCGGACAATTATATACATCATTTTTATGCACAAAGTTGTTATTTATGCTGTGCGTTATACTAAATCATAAGGTTTCCCCTTTATACACACGTATTTAAATATATATACGCTATTTTTATGTACCACTAGAACTAGTTTGCTTTTGTTGGTACTATTAAAAAAGATCCCAAGCTTAAGCTATTTTACCTTTCTCTGCAAGTTATGTGTACACTTGCAGATGTGCATAAAAATATAGATGCATAGATCTAATGGTCCCATACGTCCACTAGGCTGCAAGTTACCAACCCAAAATGTACTTTAGAAAGAGATGCACAGAAATCATGATTAAACATCAACCTATCACCCTACCAGAGGACATTCTATTGTCTGGGCATCCCCTCCAATTTACAGGTGCCTGAATGAGCAGCCCACCCCAGTTGATACAGTGTATGTGCTCTGTGACGTTCTCCCATTCACACGTAAACTTGATCTCCCTCAGGCTAATGGCTGGAATAATGACTGCAGGTCTTCTGGAAACGCCTGGGTAACATGGCTGTGAACTGTTAGATCCACCTGTTAAATGCGCACTTAATTGACAATTACTTGGGAATTGATCAATTAAATTAAATTAAGCCCGTTTGGCGAAGCTAGCCTTTCTGGTATAATTAATAAATTAAATAAACTTAATTTATCCTATTTCGAATCCAGTTCGTTGATGTCCTAATATGTAGAGCGTGAACAGTTAAAGTAATATCTTTGATGTCCTAATATGTAGCGCGTGAACAGTTAAAGTAATATCCGCAGTCAGCCTAATAAAAAACGCGTATTTTGTTAAAATCTTCGAAAGAAAAACCATAGAGCTACACCACTAATCATTCCCCTGTAAGTTTACTAACGGGTGTTCTATTTATGTATGTCGTAAGGCTCGAAATAGTAGATATATAAAACGGTAAACACTGTGTGGGACAATGCTGACGTGACTGCCTCTCGTCGGTCACGTGACACAGTTAACGTCGTGAGTTTTCAGCGTTTCCATTTTCACTTCAATAAATGCTGGACCAAGCAATAAATAATTTAACAGTTTTTTGTGATGATTTCACAAAATAAAAATACATACAAAAGTTGCACAAACGAGCTTGTATGTCGTATTAACAAATTAACAAATAAAAAGTGAAATGAAGCTATGTCCGATGCCCAGCCGTCGCAACGGCGATGTCAAATCATATTGTTCACTTCTAAAAATCTATTGTTCGCCTATTACTTGAAACAGGAGAGATACATACAAATATACCTGCACATTGTCAACCAATATAGGTACAACGTCACAATACGATGTTATATAGGTGGTCGTTCGCGTTAAGATTAAGGTCATAGGTGTATGCATGTATGCATGTATGCATGCATGTATGCATGTATGCATGTATGTATATTATGCTATACTATAAGGCAACGTATGACGCCTGTCATAAAAAAAACATAAGGTAACGTATGATATATGTCATCTCGAATACAGGCATTTATACTCACACTAACTTAACGGGTGTAGACATACCAGAGGACACGAAGTATCATTATCAAAACAAAAACACACTCTAGATTAAACATAAACATATTAATTCGCAAAAAGACGACAAATGAATGGAACAAACTATGTATTCAACAAGGAAGTTGTTAATGGTTGTCTCAAAAGACAGGTTTTGCCTGTGTAGTCATATTCAGTTCGACGCTACGCAAATACACAGCACAAAAAGTACAATACCACAATAGCTAAAATGCGCACGTAGAATTTCTTTACAAGAAAATGCATTGCTTTCAACCTGTCCTATAGAAAGCATCACCGTGATCGAGAGGGTGAAGTGACGCATATGCTTTCAGAGGATTCGCTGACGACGCCTCAAAATTGGATGCGACCGAGCGACTGAAAGTAATTGCTTGGGGCATGTGAATAAAGCAGTGCCAATTATATGCTTATGTAGTGCTTAGTTGCTTGGAAATTATACTTAGCAACACGAGAAACGCAAATATTTTAACGTAAGTTTTCGTCGTGGTTAGCTCTGGGCCTGCGTATGCACATGATACGCACGTGGTATGTACGTTGTATGTACATGGTATGTACGTGGTATGCACGTGCAAGCACTGCAAGTGAAATGTTCAATCAGTAGACACAACATGAGATCCCGACACAAGTGTACATTATCGGTGTCAACCTTGACACAGCAACCACTGGAGTGACGAATGATCGGCTGCGGACGACATCAGATTATCAGTGCTAGACAAGAGCGCCATATTCATCGCATACACAATGATGTATAAGTTCCATAGCGTCACTGGACAGCCCGGAATATCACCGGGAACCAGCAGAGGCGTGCACTCTACAAGAGGTCAAATAGCACGCAATCTAAGTTCTAAGAGTCTGGATAATGAAATACTAAATTCGTTAGCGTCTCGTCTTTCCTGTTTTCGTACATGCATTTTCGTGATAAACTCAGAGTGGAACATAATTTTATTCTAGATATGCTACCCTCAAGCCCGGTTTGAACCGCAAAACTGGTTTTGTAATTTTGGCAGACTCATTCTGACGTGTATGCAAATATTACGACGCCAAAGATCAAATAGCCATATATGTCCAGGGCTACCGCAGGGTGGTTTTCGTGGTAGTGGATTTATAGATAGGCCACCAGCTCTGTCTGTCCACGACACGCTACACATTTACCCCTATGTGGGATTTTCTACTTGTCCTGGCGTAGGCACCAGGCAGAAAGGACCTACGGCTTTTAGACTCTCCTCCGAAATACATGCATTTCCTATTTCATATACCCATAGCGTTGGTGCTATACGAATCGACCAATTATTATGAAATAACTGGGTCGGCCACTGGCTGGGGTTCGAAACCAACCCTTCCTGGGCGTCGTTCGAGCACCAAACCAACCGAGTCACCGTGCCCGTCATTTCTTTGGTACATCTGATTTTTATAAACAAATAGATTATTTTTCGATGATCATTTATTGGCCACCTTGTTGAGCACATGTCACATACAGTTGTCAATGACCAGCGACACAACATACGTAGCTGTTGGAAATATCTAAACAGGTACATCAGTTACATTTCCATTTGTAACATTCACTGTTTTAAGATGTATGTAATTATAATTAACAGTATTAGTAACATGAAATATAAATATGAATTATTTGCATGTCCGTTTTTTTCTAATATTAAAGTTGGCTTAAAACTATGTACCCACCGAACTGAAGTGGTTACACAATAGAAATTGGCAAAGGTTTGGTATGACCCCTATGTGGTAGCTCTCATATTTTATAATTCCCCTCAATGACACGGCGGTTATTTATGATATCATAATAAATCAGTCGCAAATACAATTAGTGTCAGCTGATTTAGCCAGATTTAACATCCAGTAAAAAAAATACGCAGGGCAAGTGGACAAGGAAGCCACTGGCGTATCGAGCGTCCAACAATTATTCAATGACACGTGTTTGTCTGAATACTTTGCCGTTTCAAAGGATCCGTTGATCCTTTCATTGCCCGCGATAGAGACTTGCTCGTTGAAATATGAGCACGGCTGGATTTCTCAGACAAATGAGGCGAGCGCTTTTTATGAATAGTAAGCCACAGCAAGCACAAACTAACAATATTGTTGGTGCATCAACTATCTCTGTGGTTGTAATTAACACAATTCATATTTGGATGCCAACATTGTTTATTTGTGGTGGTCTTACCTCAAAGAGTAAGACTCCACATTGGCTGTATTCTTCTTTCTATCCTATCCGTGTACGTTGTATTAATATTATCATTATGAGTCCGAAATCCAAGTTGGATATTGGGGACATTGAGCAGAGTCAAACAGACGGGTCTTGCTGTGTAGGAAATAGTTTGAAGAAGTTACCCACGTTCAATGTCGTATCACGCCCAGTTCAGTCTATGTCCACGTGGCCGACTTGTTATGCGGCGTAGTGTTGCACAGAATGATGTCTTTGTAAGGTATGTATGGTGTCTGGCGAGAGGTTCGTGTTGTATTGAGCAACTGTATTGAGCAGATAAATAGTTCTCGCCGAAGTGACGAAGTGACGAAGTGCCAACCATTCACCGTAGACAGACATGTAATTCGAACGTCTCGTTTGCATTGTGGTTATTCATTCGATATACACAAACAGCAAAACGGCAGTCGTTAAACCGATGTAAGGCACTAATATAGCTTTGACAGATTATCAAAAGTTTGTTATAGGGTTCCGTTCACTGTACAGTGTTGGGCGTTGGTCACGTTACTGCCAACAGGTGATTAACGGAGGCATTTATCTTATATCGCGCCCATTGTGCCGCAACTTGAAACGATATCGGCACAGATTTAATATATTCACGTCGCATTGAGTAAGACGGTTTGGGCGTTGGTTCGCCTGCTGGAACCATGTTATTACCGACGACGAAAGCGTCATGTTGTCTACCAACTACGTTACACGCCCTAACAATAGCGGATATCAACACCGATTCCGTTCGTTGATAAGATACAGCGAGAGGAATGTTTCGGCACGGTCACATTTGTGGCCGCGGTGCCGCACAAAAGCTGTTCGGGTGAATACGGGAGCTTTCGTTTTCCCACCTCTGTCCCACCCGTACAATGCCCGTGCCGGTGTAGTTGTTGGGAGCCCTTTGTTAGCAAAGCCGCTTTTCATACCTACATAGTTTTCATACCATATATAGCTTTTTCACAACCCATACTATCATTGCAAGCCCACGCATTCAAGACCGTATTAAGAGGGTGTCTAAGAAATTCGGCTGTCTGATGTTTGTGGAGTTTTAATAACATTACTGACAACATGCAAACCGTGGGAATGTATAAAAAAACCGAGCCGTTGGAAAAAACAACCCTGGAGAGGCATAAGAAATGCCGAACACTGGGAAGGCATAAGAAAAACAACACCATGGGATGGCATAAGAAAATCAACACCGTGGGAAGGCATAAGAAAAACAACACCATGGGAAGGCATAAGAAAAACAACATCATGGGAAGGCATAAGAAAAACAACACCATGGGAAGGCATAAGAAAAACAATACCATGGGTAGGCATAAGAAAAACAACACCATGGGATGGCACAAGAAAAACAACATCATGGGAAGGCATGAGAAACACAGAACACTGACTATGAGCCCTGGAAAAGCAGAAGCGCCGTTTGCAACATGACATTGTGTATTCTGACTGTTTCCACGATTGATACGCGGTGCGCTGAGCAAAGGCAACCGCAAAGAAATG
>SDWI01001669.1:48329-79427 GCA_009193005.1 Lamellibrachia luymesi | reverse complement strand
TCTATTTAATGATCCCCGAGTTGGTTTAACTGTACCGTTAAAGTCTATTTAATGATCCCCGAGTTGGTTTAACTGTACCGTTAAAGTCTATTTAATGATCCCCGAGTTGGTTTAACTGTACCGTTAAAGTCTATTTTTTCGACCGTTAAAGTCTATTTTTTCGAGCGCTAATGTTACGGCGTTAGTTCTTTGTAAAAATTATCTGTTAAAGTTTCAGAACATTTTTCAAAAAGTTGCAATTTTGCTTTTCGTTAAAGTTACGGTCATGCCGACTGTGACTTACATAAGTTATGCGATTTTAATAATATAACCATGACTCGTTACAAAGTGGACACATGGACGTTCAAAAAGGAATTTACCAATATTTCCATTGGTCAAAGGGGAATAACACATAGTAAAAAATATGGTGACATTTGGATGATAGGCACGCCAAGCACAAAAACGACCATTCGTAGAGAGTTGCCTAATAGATATTGCTTGCTGCACAAGATGGTCGTGTTTTGAAATGGTGCACGCATCGCAGATTTCTTGTTTTGCGCAAGTGTTGAGAGGGTGCGGCTGCGATCACAGACTGTAGGCGGCGACAGTCGCTGCGTCGACCGGGCAGTGTTGAGAGGGTGCGGCTGCGATCACAGACTGTAGGCGGCGACAGTCGCTGCGTCGACCGGGCAGTACTTCGGCGCAAATACTGACAATAAAAACGTTTAATGATGACACTTGTTGACTTTCATGTCCCAAAGAAAAAGGTTAAATCGCCTTGGTTTCCTGATTTAATTACTGTCGTCATGCACGTAGAACATGTTTTTTCTATGAGTTCGCCTTAATACATTACTTACACCTCTGCCTGCCTTCCAAAACAGCCGCAGTAACATGACCGCCAATAATGCCATCGCCAGTAACATCAACGCCATTAACACCATCGCCAGTAATACCACAACATGCCAGCATACAACGAATAATATCACGACAAAATACTGTGACGATTAGGGGAGAGAGGGGCTAGTTGTATACATGGACAAGTTGTTACATAGTCGTTTAACGAAAACATAGCATAAACATAGAGATACAATCGACAGTAGTTGGTGGAAGTCCACCAGCAGACACACTGTTCAAAAATCTGGAGCTAAGAAGATGAAATTAACGAGGTATGGACAAAAACGACTTTTTAACCTTTACAAAGTTTTGGGTATGCCCACACATTTTTATCTCAGGCAGCCACTTCTATGGTTCGTGAATGAAACTTGAAACATGTCTACTTGTGGTATGAGGGGTTGTGCCAAGTAGAAGTTAAACCTAATTTTTTTATCGTCCATGTGCGTTCAACTGCCAAAAAAATGTGATGTTTCATCTGGGCGTTTTGTCTTGGATGACAATCTTGATAAATCTTATTTTAATTTTTATGGTATAGCCCTATTTGAGCAATTAATAAATGATGCACGATTGATTGAAATGTGGATGTTTGTGCGCATGCGCATGAGTGCGTACGTGCGTGTATCATTCAATCAAATAGAAGTCGCTTTACATAATAATATTTCCATTCACTATTTCCTACTCCATTCAATAATTCATATTCCATTCACAATCGTTTGCTATGTAAGAACCCGGAGATTGAGCCCTTTTCGATAACCAAAAATTAAAAGCTTAATATATGAAGCTGTGAACACCTACATTGTTATGCTATTGTAATAACAGTAACAATACATGTTACTGTTATTACAGTGACACATGCCTGGCGATCCACGCGTTCTTTGCTGTAACAACATGCCCCGTATCATGTAACAACTTGCCCAGCTTACGGGGCTAGTTGTTACAGTCGACCGCGCCTGGGAACTTCACATATGTAACTACAATATGGAATATCAATGGTATGGTACGGTTTATTAACACGAATAATTAACTTAATTAACTTAATTAATTAACTTAATGACAGAGGCATAAGGCATTTAATATACTGATCACAAAAAGTGACTTTAACTGAACATTGTAACAACTAGCCCCGGTCTCCCTTACAACTAGCCCCGGTCTCCCCCTACAACTCTCCCCGTTCTCCCCTTCAACTCTCCCTGGTCTCCCCTACAACTAGCCCCGGTCTCCCCTACAACTCTCCCCGTTCTCCCCTTCAACTCTCCCTGGTCTCCCCTACTGCACAATGATAGCATTGATTGTGCCAACTCAGCGTCGAATGGATTGCGAAACGATGAACAAGGTTGCAGTCACGCATGATGGCACCCACGCACTTGATGCTCTAGTTAAATAACATTGATCGTCGATGCCTGTAGCGTCACTTTTACGTTGACTGGCGGGGACTCACAGAGAACAGTAGCCCGAGACCCAAACTGTCTATTCCTGTCACAGAAAAGACAGCCACACCTACGTTACTTGCGATTATTCAGCTGACGACATCCGTGTTGCCATTCGTATGCAAATGAACAGGTGTCGTTTCACTTTTCCGGAAAGTAGGCGTCCTTTCCGTCGCCAGGAAAGTGTACTTATCAGACGCGTCACGAATTACCTTTATTATAAAATGAGTAATAGGTGCTGGGAACAGGTAGAAATAGAAGATACCACTGACGTTCGTGAAATTAATCATGATGCGTTTGACAGCTTTCTGCTATCACTCCCCCCCCCATTCCTCCCCCACCCACCCCCACCCCCATTGAGAAGCTTGTGATAACCGTGAGTGAATTTGACGTAGATTACGTAACTCGATACAATCGTAGAAAACACTCATAGCATTGCTAACAATTGTACGTAATATTGTTCTGAGTTACGTAATATACTTCCACGTAGGTTACTCCGTAATATTCCCATCCCTAGGGGGGTGGGTATTTGTTTTAATGTACGAACCGTCCGCATGGGCCCCCGGGCACGCATACAAAATGTCAGCCCCATACACGCGAAACTGGCGGAGATATGGGGAACAGACAGAGAGAGAGACAGACAGACAGACAGACAGACAGACAGACATACAGACAGACAGATATACAGACAGACAGACAGACAGACAGACAGATATACAGAGTCACAAACTACTTTATAGAATAGCAACACCTCGTGCTGCAGAGCGGCTGATAAACAATTCTCGCTGCAGTCAACAAGTTACAGATAGAGATAACAAGATAACAAGTTACAGATAGAGATAACAAGATAACAAGTTACAGATAGAGATAACAAGATAACAATGCATGGGAACATCCGCTACCGAGACCGGTAATAGTGTAGCAACTCTGCGAACGTTTGTTCTATGTATGATTTGTTGACATTTGGGCGTTGTGTACAGACGCCTTCAATCGCCATTCACTGAGGGATTATAACTCTCATGTTGACAAAGAGCGTCCTTTAAGTGTGTTCAGTGGCGGTAATGCATGTCGGGGCTTATTTATAAATTAACGTTCAGTCGTAAGACTAATACTAGGATGTGGCGTCGACCACCTGTTTACTATATTGGATAATTAGCAACGTACATTGGTGTTCGTTACAAATACTTCAACGATGAATCAATGAGCCTCGTTTATTTCGTCATCATTGACGCATCCGCCATTAATCCGCCCACGCATATTCAGTCCCTAATACAATATGCATTGCGTGACGTGTGATTTTAGAGCACTCCTGTGTTGGTCAAGTATTGATGTATGTTTCTGTCCTACACCCCTGTATTTGGAGATGATGGCTCTGGACAAACACTGTTAGCCTGAGTGCACCAACATTTCTAAACCAGTCTCATCCTAGATCGACATTGATTGATTGTTTAACACGGTCCAGAGTGTTCTAGTAGAAAGATGCAGTTAATTTTCATGGAGTCCGTGCCGAAGTTAATCGTGATTAAGGTGTCTGTTTAAATAATAGCACAAACAAATCCAAAAAATTACGAAGAGCTATAATTTACTCCAAAGATAAACTAACTGTGGTCTTTCCCCTTGCAAACAAACTTTAGAGAGGCCAATATCTACATATATGCACGAAATACGGCACACGCGTCTCACAACGACTCCATTTGACTTCCGATTACCAAATGGTTTGAACGTAGCATTAACCATATATACAGTTGGACCGACTTTATCATAACATAATCAGCCGATTAGTAAAATAAAATGGATGAGACGAAATCATTCCATATTCCCGTTGTGCTTAACGGAAGCAGAAACACGCACGCACGCACGCACGCACGCACGCACGCACGCACGCACGCACGCACGCACGCACGCACGCACGCACGCACGCACGCACGCACGCACTCACGCACGCAGACACGCGCGCGAACATAAAATAGATGTAATTTTTTTTCAGAAACAAGACGGGCTCGGTGATTAATCAGCGAGAGTAAACAACACGGGAGTCTCCGAAAATGCATTTGTATTGCGGTTGACACAAAACAGTATTTAGTATTGGGGTCGACAACCTACAACGAGCAATTTCATGCAGCCCGCTAACTGACAGCTCTCCAGTGTCTACTCCATCGTCCGCCACGAAAGCCTGTGTAAAAATACAGAACGTAACGAAAGTCGTCGTGAAGACAGGCCGAGATGAATGCGCAATATCAAACATTCATGCAATACACCAAAGTGTCCTGGCTAGGTTGGGCTGCCATGCGGTGTCACGGATACGAGCTGAGACTGTCGTACTGGACATTTAGATGTCGTACTGGACATTTAGATGTCGTACTGGACATTTAGATGTAGTACTGGACATTTAGATGTAGTACTGGACATTTAGATGTAGTACTGGAAATTTAGATGTAGTATTGGACATTTAGATGTAGTATTGGACATTTAGATGTAGTACTGGACTGATTGATGTAGCAGTGGACATTTAGATGTAGTATCGGACATTTAGATGTAGTGTTGGACATTTAGATGTAGTACTGGACATTTAGATGTAGTGTTGGACATTTAGATGTAGTATTGGACATTTAGATGTAGTATTGGACATTTAGATGTAGTACTGGACATTTAGATGTAGTACTGGACATTTAGATGTTGTACTGGACATTTAGATGTCGTACTGGACATTTAGATGTAGTACTGGACATTTAGATGTCGTACTGGACATTTAGATGTCGTACTGGACATTTAGATGCAGTACTGGACATTTAGATGTAGTACTGGAAATTTAGATGTAGTACTGGACATTTAGATGTAGTATTGGACATTTAGATGTAGTACTGGACTGATTGATATAGCAGTGGACATTTAGATGTAGTATCGGACATTTAGATGTAGTGTTGGACATTTAGATGTAGTACTGGACATTTAGAAGTAGTGTTGGACATTTAGATGTAGTACTGGACTGATTGATGTAGTACTGGATATTTAGATGTAGTATCGGACATATATATGTACTACTGGACATTTAGATGTCGTACTGGAAATGTAGGTGTAGTACTGGACTGATTGATGTAGGACATTGTGTACTGGACATTTAGATGTAGTATTGGACATTTCGATGTAGTACTGGACCCTTAGATATTGAACTGGACATTTAAATGTAGTACTGGACTTATTGGTGCAGTATTGGACATTTATATGTAGCATTGCACATTTAGATGTAGTGTTGAACATTTACATGTAGTACTGCACATGTAGACTGTACGTTTAAATACACTGAAGACTTACATGCCTTGGGTATTTAGATATTTTGGGCATTTATATACAAGGGGCATTTAAATACAATGGAGATTTATTTACACTTGGCATTTAGACACGGCCCGGACTACTTAGTAACACGGGACATTTGCACACCGCGGACATTTACACGCACTGGACAATTAGACACACAGGACATTTACACTCATTGAGTTATTATTTACACACCGCGGACATTTACACGCACTGGACAATTAGACACACAGGACATTTACACTCATTGAGTTATTATTTACACACCGCGGACATTTATACACCTGGATATTGTGTATCATATTCAATGCGCGTTATTATCAGGCGAGGCGTCCACATTGCGAGCAGGGACGAACTTATTTATCCGACCACTTCAACGTAGGTGCTATGTGGATATTGTGTTCCGCAAGAGAATCACATGAAGTCAATCTCACTGCAGCCTGTCATTAACCCGACGCTGACGATTACACGTGACCTTAAGATTCAAGTTTAGAATGCCGCCTACCGGCGATCGACGAGTGGCAACAACAGAACTGGCGTAGCGGAACAAACTCCACCTCCGCCGTTTTAAACAGTCGCAATCGCTCTACTGAGACAGTATCAGTTATATTTCGCCACCGGAGCGGTTTGTCCTTCGGAAACGTCCCGTTGGAAAAAAAACACGTTGAAGCGGCACATTTTCGAAACGCGGCTGTGTTTATCGATTGGATTTATCGAACAACTTGAAGGTAAGTCGCGGATTTGTTACCGGTTACTTTCCGACTTACCATAACTGTGTGATTATTGTAAGGTGAGCGCGTGTTCTACCGCTCATTGTTAAAAACCGAGATGTGCTTTAATAAGGTTGGCGAATTTGGTATTCCGTGTAGGAGAAACTGGTATTTTCAAGAAGACGCCCAGGATATTGATATATTTTTCGAAAATAAATCAGTTAGGACATTATGGACACCGCGTTGAAGAGTGCAATCATATGTTGTGAGTGGTGTTTTATACACATGAGCTTTATGGCATCATGCTGAGCAGTTTCATTAACATCCATGCAATCTTAACAGGAATCTATCCATATTACAGACATCTCTCTCATATTATATTACAGACATCTCTCTCAGTCGTAGCGGAGAAGTAGCGGTGAGGATATTAGTTTTACAGGTATTATAGCGGATATCTCTCGGACAGTCGTAGCGGAGAAGTAGCGGTGAGGATATTAGTTTTACAGGTATTATAGCGGATATCTCTCGGACAGTCATAGCGGAGAAGTAGCGGTGAGGATATTAGTTTTACAGGTATTATAGCGGATATCTCTCGGACAGTTGTAGCGGAGAAGTAGTGGTGATGAAACTAGTTTAACTGGAGTGCCCGGCCTCCTCGAGGGTGGCGTCAAAGCCGTGTTTGTTCTCGTAGTCACGCCGTCGTGACGTCGCGTTTCATGGCATCGGAATCGCAGGAGTGGCTTTGTCACGCTGACCAGGTGACGTGACTTCTGACGTGTCGCGTCGAGCCAATCCCATCCCCACATTCGAAGATTCCTTATTTAGAGTCCGTTGTCGACACGGCTACCCCCTCCATTTTGAGTCCGCGGTCGACACGACTACCCCGTCCACCCTACACTTACCCCTGCCCGATGTCTTGTCGCTGGGTCGTGAACATTCAGCAGCCCAATATGAACGCAGTTATCGGTTCATATTTCAGTTCCTCTTAAGCGCTAGACTGAAGGGTAGAACGTGCAGGTTCTGTACAGCCGTGTCGTGACTCGCGCGGTCGACCGTGTCACCTCCCGATTGAATGCGTTATCTCTCATAAATTGCGCAAGTTTCTTTTATGTTTGTAAACACTGTTGGGCTAAAGCGATGAACACACACATCCGCTACCGTCATTCGCACCCGTCGTCCGGTTTTTTTTTTACACAGACGAGTCGAATGTCGCCCGCGTCCTTACAAATCGGTCTGGGAGGGACGAGTCGAATGTCGGAAACGGACAGGTGTGTTCGCCGCTCTAGGCTCGCCAGAACTGAATACGGCTCGCTCGTGTATAAGTCGTCTGCGTACACGTGATAACTTAATACTGCTTGGGCGAATGTCGTGTTTGGCATCGTCTCGTTGGCCTTTCATGAAATCCAATAACGGGCGAGTTGCGCGTCGCGCTCTGCAAACAAGGAGGACCATACGTTTCTTGGTTACAGTATGCCTCTCTTGGTTATTGTATGCTTCTCTTGGTCATATTATGCTTCTCTTGGCTATAGTGTGCTTCTGTATGTTGTGCACTTATACAGATTTGCATGGACATGCGATGTTGCGTCTGTCGATGAATGAGCTAGCGGACGCATTTGGGCAATAGGAACATAGTACTTTCCAAGCACGCTCTTCAACATGAATTAAACACTGGATGAAATAGTGTAACACTCAGAGAGGTTTGTCTTGGTGTTCTTTTATATGCGAAGACTTTGTGGTCATTCATCAGTTTATTAGTTGCCGAAATAATGCAATCGTCGGTGGAAATGGTACTCGACACAAATCTCTTTCGGAGAAATTCCACGACGTTGACCGTTTGATACCGCGCAGAAGTCGTATTTCGCGAAGTTCTCGAAATCCGTACGAAATGGCTCCACTTATTATCCACCTGACAACGTGATGATTTTAACACACATCAATACAATTACAATATTTCGCAAAGCATAACGCCATTAATTTTCAAATTGTACATGTGTTTTTGACCTACACCTATAGTTTCTCTCGGATATAGAATTTTTATTTTTTATTTCCCCTTGTTGTGACAAACACGGACGGACCCCAGACAATCCTTCTAAATTAACAGACCCCAGAATATCCTATTCCAAACTAACAGACCCCAGAATATCCTATTCCAAACTAACAGACCCCATAATATCATATTCCAAACTAACAGACTCCAGAATATCCTATTCCAAACTAACAGACCCCATAATATCATATTCCAAACTAACAGATATAGGGACGGAGCAAATGAGTTGTAGCGAGAGATGTGGGTAGGGCTGATTACGTTAGAGGGAGTAGAGATGGGAAAACAGGGTAGCAATACAGCCAGTAGTAGGACTAGGACGAGGAGACGACGGGAATAATCGGGAGAGAAGGATATGGATATTACGTAAGAATACAACATATATTTAGACATGACACTGTGTTGTGTGGAGTTGCCGACTCTCGCTAGGACAATAACCTTCACACTGATGAGTAATTCATTATGGCACAAGTGAACTAGTACAGTACACACGTCAACGACAATCCCACCTCCAGAATACTACCTCACGATTTCGTGGTCAAATCAGCAGCATTGTGCTGTGACCAGGCATTGACCTCGTAATGTAGTTAACACTACACGTGGTTGAGTGGACCGTCGTTGTCCGGAGATGTCCTCTGCCATCGCCATTAGTACGGCTACTATAAACTTGACCGGTGGCTGTTGACTTTAGCTAATCGAGTACAGTACGTTTGTACCTCTTAAACCCGCCGCATAACAATAGTGGACGGTGTAGATATTTGTCTGCTTGCCCTACGTTGATTGTTGATGTGCATTAGAGTCACGTCAATAGACACTCGTTTAAACAAGGACACTCGAGAGGAACGTCATAAAAACAACTGGTATAAATAATAACTTCGAATGCATCGTCGATTTTGCTCAAACAAACCGTGTATGCGTCTGTGCGAATGCGTCTTTGATGACACCTAGCTCGGAGACAATTCATAAGCAAACACTCTAGTATAAGTCATGAATAATTCATTCATCAGCATGGTCGATACAAAGGGACATTCTGTGGTGCCAAGAACTTCACATTCAATCACCGGTTCGCTGTGTTTTGTCCACTTCGTTGGCTATGTGTACGGTGTCTACGGACGTGACCGGACTTCGCTGTTTCTAGGCGGGTCCTGTGTTCGCTATACAAAGGCTCCAGGTCAACGAGAATACAGATCCCTACATGTAACAACGTGTTGTTTCTAGGCGGGTCCTGTGTTCGCTATACAAAGGCTCCAGGTCAACGAGAATACAGATCCCTACATGTAACAACGTGTTGTTCATAGAACCCTCTTGGATACAAAGGATGGAGTTTGGGTTTCATAGCCATTGTTAGGTCTCTGTTGTACCATTGAGTTCGTCAGCGGACGCTACAGGGGACTACGTACGACAACACGTCAGTAGACATGGTGCTTCTACCGTGTGGAGATCTTATCGTATGCTAAATGCTGCGGACACATTCTTTATTCCGGAGAGGGGGGTCATTATTCAGATTACGTTCTCCGTTCAATGGATCAAATGTAGTGTCGAACGCTCTCCATAATTACTAGATTAGCGTCGATAAAAATCTTTAAGAGAAACGCCCAAATGTGTACAGCGTGCTCGTTAACGGGTAGTTATATGTCGTAGATCGGTTATGTTTCTTTACATTCAGGTACTTGATATTATTCTTGATATCATTCTTGATATCATTTAAAGTGTTACCGCTGTGAAACCCAGCCGCACGTCTCAGTGTAAGTGCGTGTGTTTGTGGGGGGGGAGGGGGGGCTGCAACATGTAACACTAGATGGCGTGCATGTCATCCGCCACTACTAAAATCCAGGTTGTTGCACAGCTCAAAGTAATGGTATTTTAGTCCCGAGGTTGGGAGCTTGTCAATTATAATACTCGGCGGCCAAACTATGTCTTATTCTACCAATGATACACGAGAAATAGTCGTTCTACGATCTTACCCACTGCAATGTTTTGGTTACTGAAAATACAGACTTCAATTGATACACTCATAAATCATAGCATAACAGACACCACTTACTGTTATTGTCTAAATGAAGCGTTTCTCTTAAATAAAGAAATACATGGCAAAGGAAAAGGAGGGATTTTTAGTATCTCGAACATCCATCTTTAACATAACTTTGCTACATAAAACACCAACCATCTATCACTGAAAACGTAACACGCAGGTAAAGGTAAAATGTTCAGGCACAGTTTAAGGGACGCCCACCCAACTCGGTTCACAATGCAACATTTGTAACAGGGCGGCACAAAAAATTGTCAGATCCAATCTGACGTCAAAATCCTACTTATGACAAATGAGTGTGCGCTTTTGTCTCGGGTGCTATAGTCTGTGATGAAGCGTTCTCGTACGTAGGCCCCTACTGGTATGTAGTGGTATGAACATTGTGGCATCATTAAAAAGCTTCACTTGGAATTTTGTAGAATGGTATTACATGTCAACAAATCTACTTCTAAATGTTTGATATATGGCGAACTAGGCAGACCACCACCAGTGATAAAAAATTAAGCAAAGAATGGTTAATTTATGGATTAAGCTAACACAAGGAAAATATTCAAAGTTATCAGTGATAATGTACAAACTATTACTAAACTTAAATAATAACACTGATTATGAATCACCTTGGATAAAAACTTTTCAAAATATTTTATATGAAAGTGGTCTTTCTAACGTTTGGCACTTTCCTAATGTCGTCAATCACAAATGGCTAAATAATTGTCTTAAAATCAGACTTCATGACGAATATATTAAAATAATGTATTTTACAATGAGAAATGTGTTACCCATAGAATATTTTGAGTAGTATTCGAGTTTGAATCATACTTGACATTGCGGAGAGATTAAGAATTAGTTTTTAATCAGTTTAGGTTGGGTAACACAAAACTGCCTATTGAAACAGGCAGATGTTTCAATATTGATAGAAATGAAAGGTAATGTACTCTGTGTAATAGGAATTAGAATTAATTTCATATATTGTTTTAATGTGACACTTTCAGGGAACAAAGAGATATGGGACACATTCGTGGGGTGCGGTGGTGTCGCGGTCAGAACGTCGGACTCTCAATCGAGAGAACCCGAGTTCGAATCCTTGTTGCTGTTTCGAAGCTTTGGCAATTTCGTTCATACCACGTTGCCATAGTTTACTCAGCTGTATAAATCGATACCTGGCTACAGACAAAGATGGATATCGGAACGAATAGTCTTCGCGCAGTAATGGCAGCGTGACTGAATGCTTCCCAGAAAAGTCGAAATGGCGTTGAAATGAACAGGTCTGCCAGGGGTGAAGTGTAAAGTGCTTTGAGCAGTCCCAAGGACTAGATACCGCGTTATATAAGAACGTACCTTTATAGTTATCTTTTCAAATATATTTCTGCCTATATATTTAATTAATCACGCTGATACTTTAAAGTTTTCTGTGTTGTTTAACATTCATAGTTTAAATAAATTAATAAGAATTTGTAAATTGATCAAAATCACAATTGGTAAACTTAAATAACATTGACTGTTCTTACTACTTTAAAATGTTACGAGTACATGCAAGTACTGTCGTATGTTTATCTCACACACCATTGTATGGTATTAGAGAATAAAACTTGACTTGACTTGACTTCCATCAAGCTTCGCCTTAGCAGCCACGTTTACATATTGAAAGACGCTATGACAGAGTTTGAAAATGGTGAAGTACACGGTGAAGTACATGATGAAGTACACGGTGAAGTACATGGTGAAGTACACGGTGAAGTACACGGTGAAGTACACGGTGAAGTACGTGGTGAAGTACACTGTGAAGTACACGGTGAAGTACACTGTGAAGTACACGGTGAAGTACATGGTGAAGTACATGGTGAAGTACACGGTGAAGTACACAGTGAAGTACACGGTGAAGTACACGGTGAAGTACATGGTGAAATACACTGTGAAGTACACTGTGAAGTACACAGTGAAGTACACGGTGAAGTACACGGTGAAGTACACGGTGAAGTACACGATGAAGTACGTGGTGAAGTACACTGTGAAGTACACGGTGAAGTACACGGTGAAGTACACGGTGAAGTACATGGTGAAGTACACGGTGAAGTACACAGTGAAGTACACGGTGAAGTACACGGTGAAGTACATGGTGAAGTACATGGTGAAGTACACGGTGAAGTACACGGTGAAGTACACGGTGAAGTACACGGTGAAGTACACGGTGAAGTACACTGTGAAATACACGGTGAAGTACACGGTGAAGTACACGGTGAAGTACATGGTGAAGTACACGGTGACGTACATGGTGAAGTACACAGTGAAGTACATAGTGAAGTACTTAGTGAAGTACAGGGGGACAACAGATCCCTGACAGACTTAAACATGGAATTAGCAATCGACAGAATTGTTTCATAAATAACTACAGCTTCACATTTGCGGGGGACATGCGTGTTGTTAGATTGACCGACCTGTTGTTGTGGTTGCTAGGCGTATAGTCATTTTGTGGATCTAACAATTGCGCCCACGAGCGTAAAATAATCTAAGCTCGAGCGGCCAAGTCTTGACTCCACCCTTGATCACTCCACCTGTTGAACTCAGTGTGACAACAGAAACACAAAACAATTCTGCATAAAAAAGCCTATATAGAAAACTACGGTTTGTTTAATCTGCGTAGGTAGGCCCCTATTGTTAGGTTCAGTGCCACAAGAAAGTCAACAAAATATTTAAAACAAAACAATTAATGAACTATAATTAACATCTTGTTACCATGGGCATTCGCAAATGCAAATCACTTCAGCATAATCAACATGTTACTAATGTTAAAAGATAAAACACGATGATGATATGAGTTATGTGGGGGCGTTTCTTTACCTAACGAATTACGACAGAGTAATAACCTTACGTAGCATATCGCAAACATATTGTTGTAGTTCTTACCTCAGATGCATGTTGGTAAACCTCTTGTGGAGTTCCATTAAAGTCCAGTGTATAAAAGAAAAGTACGTGAACATTTATGAAGCGTCACGTATTCAAGATTACTGTATTCACAAGCTCGGACCACTTTACCCACAGAAGACGTTATTGTGAACATCAATAATTATTGGATTTCCCCGAGAAGTCACTCGACGCGCTAAAGCTACTGTTCCTTTGATCGCTACAATACAACAAACACTACAGGATTGTACAAACTTCTTGGGTGCCTTATGTCAACATTGACGGCTTACACCACAATGTACTCAGCTGTACTGTAGTGAAAAACCACTGATTTCAAGGTGAAATCATAAATCCGATTATGACAATACTGGGCCATTCTCGTCGGAGCGCCATCTGGCGATCAGCTTAGGGCCGCGTTTGTTACCGAAAATGCAATACACCTGCATATTGAAAAATACTGTTGACATATGAATAAAAAAATTATGAGATTTTATGACAACTTGTGTTAGCAGTAAATGTAGACGTTGATACCTCTAACATTAAAAATGTAAATTTGGTTTGATTTTACAATAAATATCCTTGTTTACATCTGTGTAACTTCGCAACAGTAATCAAACAATCAGAAATAACAATTAATCATCCTGCGGCCTAATACTAAGCCGAAGCATCAACTGAATCACGAAACCATGAAATTAGTCGCCTATTGGAACAATGCAGGGTGTGCCGAGAATGAAACATTATCTTTCTGTTCATTGTCGACTTACTGCCAGCAATTGAGAACAAGTAGTTCGACACACCACCGCGCATATTGCTGTTTCAATGGGTCTTATTACCAGACATGACTTATCAATCAAACGGAACGCTAGTCATTATGAACATGTCGGCATTACATAAAATCAGTGTCTGGACAAACAATGCGCATGCGCAAAATATAGGTCGCGAGCTAACTCTGTGCTTGGCATGTTCACACGCGAGGACTCACGTAACAGGTATGGTCTGGTAATGATATTTTATTATATAGCTCTGTATCCGGTCCTTGGACCATTCAAAGCGTGTTGCACTACACCCCAGGCAGACCAATACCAACTGGGCTTCCATGCCATTCTGCAATTACTGCGCGAAGACTATTCATGTTGACTTCTTCATTATAATTATATATATATCTATATATAACTGTTATTAGCCAGGTACTCATTTATACAGTTGAGTGAACTGAGGCAGCGTGGTGTGAACGAAATTGTCCAATATTCGAAACGGCAGCAAGAGGACTCGAACTGCGACCGTTGCGGTTGAGAGTGCGATATTCTATCCACGGATCGACTGCGCGCCACGACCGCTGTGTTGTACCTGAGTTACCACAGTTTCAATGTCAGTCAAAGTTGGCGAAGTGAATTTCTTATGCATCACTTGATTTATTACAGTTAGTTTTGTTACTGTGTGTGACGACTGATGGGACAGTTGTGCGATCAGCTGGTCATACGGGGTTTGACAAAGTGTCGACCACGGTAGTTTACTAAACCTAGGGTGATTTATTAAATGTTAGAACAGACTCCATATAGAGAACGTGTGCAGCGACGTATTTGAGGGCATTGGCCCGTGCACCCTTTGGCTTACACGGCAGCATAATAAAATAAGGGGTGACTAGGCTTAGTTCCCCCTTGGCCTCCCATTTTGTTCCCCTTGGCCTCCCACTTTGTTCCCCCTTGGTCTCCCACTTTGCGAGATCCTAGATACTCCACATGGAGCACACGTGTCAGTTCTACAATCGTCATAAATTAAATTTAGATGCAATAAACGAATGTTGCATTTTAATTGAGGGATGCAATTTCTATTTATTAATGCAACCAGGGTGAAGTAGGATTTATATAGATTTTTGAGGGATGAGGTCAGTTGAAACATAACTTTATACAACGGGTTAAATGTGTGAACAAGTGGCGTATCTAGGATCTCGTAAAGGGGAGGCCGGGGAGAGGCAAGGGGGGGGGGGGGGGGGGGCAAGGGTGCAAGCCTAGTCAATCATTAGTTCACCATGCTACCATGTAGCGGCGCATTTGAAAAAAAACGAAAATTAAAACAGTTAAGCCAAAGGGGGCATGACCCAGTGGCCTCCCCCTAAATACCCCACCGGTGTGAACCCTCGGGACAAATCATACCTGGATTGATTGTTAATTGTCCTTACCTATCAGTTGTACCGAGGAATTCAGCAGTTCGACTTGAACAGTTAGACGTAGATATTATAACCGAAATGGGCAACAACCGTGCCGTATTGAAGCTGCAAAATTAATGTCAAATACCATAACTTAAGTGGGCCAATTTATGTGACCAGCAGCTAATTATAGCTGTTTATTATTAATAATATCGCTGACAAAATGTGCAGTATACGCGACGTCGCTATATATGTGTGCTGTTCATAGCAGATTACTATTCGCTGTCTGTGCCAATCGAGCAAATTTGGCAACTGACAGGTAAGCCTGGATATGTTCGTATGTAAATATTATGTTTAAGTCTTACTCCGCGTACCGATGTCTTTAGGCACGCTATGCAGATACGTTCACATAGTAAGCCAGGGCGTTTTTATTGATGTTCACTGGGGCACAGTCTTTAAATAGCACTTCTAATGGGCAATACGTGGAAACAAAAACTAATATGGCCGATACTATTAAAATAATTTTTGTAATTGTTATTCCAATACTAAGTTGTGGTTTTGCTTCCAGCGTGTTCAACTAAATTAGTGCTGCCATCTAGTGAATGCATCCGAGAGACTCTCTAAAGCGATAATTTCGAGTGCGAATGCAGTGCTTATAATTGCTATTACTGGAGTCAATATGCCCAATTATTTTAGTGGTCGATCTGAATAGACATTCCAACTCTCCGACTGACCACGGCTTTTCGACGAGGGACATGCATGACACATTCCACCCATCCTTTTTCTCGGCCACAAATCGCTAGAAACTTCCAGCGTCGCCGTGAACCGTTTCACTCAGAATTCCTTTCATACAAAGAAAGCAATGGGAGGCTCTGGCTAGCCAGGCGTGACGAGCAGTCACGTTGCATGCGTAACACGGCCCATCCTGTACTGTGGGCTGGACAGGAATGAATGAATACTTTTATTGCATGGCATTCCATTGTAATAGTGTTGCAATGCGGAAAGGTGATGATGCGACCACAAACGGAAGTCAACCATATCGTTCAGTTGGACGTTTTCCGAATTTAGAATTTATGTGATTCTGACATACACATTTGTGTTACGTACAAATGAACTTTTAAAATACGCAAAAAAAGATAGACAAGACATTTGTTTCGACTTTTCGACGTAGTTTTTGACAGCGCTATCTCCCTGGGCGTTGTCTCTCTTCTGCAACCTACACACTGATTAACCCATGCGTCATCACTCAGGATGTTACGAATATATGAATACTAACAGGAAAGAGTTTTTCCGCGTTTTACTTTTTACAGATGAACGTAAATATTATTTAAGAGCTCAGTAACTGCGTAGTTGTTGCCATTAGCCGAACAATAAGAGACTGTTCCAAAGTCATTGGAGGGGGATGATGGGGTATTCTTATTGTACATGATGTTACAGTGTTCGGTGACTTGGTGGTTAGGCTAATGCTACTTAAAAAAACCTTCAACTAATTTTAGGAGCGTACCCGGACCGACACACGTTATGAATAATGTCAACAGCTCAAAGTCAATGTGTTGAATGACAGCTTGGTGTTATTTATGCCTGAGCACCACTCGTGGCGCTCTCTGTCTTAGGGTGGAAACGGGATCGGTCACCACAAGGAAGATCAGCTTTCCTGAAAATCGAATTGAAGTAAAACTAGTGACATTCTGAAAAAAAAACACTCGCTTTTCAAGGTCCGGATGCAAATGAATTTGTCACATCGATGACGACGTCCGAGTGACAGCGTGGCTGATCTGTTTACTCAGTGGATACGGTCAATGAGGGTTCCGTGCAGGCGTGATGCACAGGAACTAATTTAAGACAAATGATCCTGTGTACACCCGGAAGGCAGGCGGCGCACATTCCACGACTCTATTTGACAGCGTTCACTGCACTACAAAAGTAGGCGTAACTCGTGTGCACACCGCCGCGATCGGGGCGTTTTATTGTGGAACTACACGCGCTTTCAGATGCCGGCTGTATTGACTACGATAATTTATTAATGTTTTATGAATTTCATCAGCTGTGAACAAATGAATTAAACATTTGTTGCAATTTTACAATAACAATAAATATAAAGACACCACCACCACACCCCATTACTGTAAAAATGTGTATATGGAACACTGTAATTGTACAACATTTCACCAGAACGAGTCAAGGAATATATTACTATACTGAGCATGCAGTACAACATTGAATAGAGTATAGTGGTTTCCAGACATCGTGTCCAACAGCAGAAGAATATAAATAGCTGTAAAGTCGCTATTAAATAAATATAATTAGCCAAAGTTGGTATTAAGCAATTAGGAGTGATTTTCCAATGCAATACCCGAATGTTGTCTATAAAACGTGTGTTAATTTGCTTCCATGTTACAGGGATTTTTTGGCGAAGGCCATTCAATAAATACCTCTATTGAGTAGGATGCCATAATTGTTATGTGTAGTTTACCACAGTACATTTAATATGTGTACACACAGGCTTACTGACCTAACAAAAAGTTGGGTAACCTGGGGCAACACGCCCCCCTCACGAGGTAAGACGCCCCCCCACCAAGTACGCAAAATATAAAACTTCGCACACCCCCGAACCTTGTGCAAAATGATGTCAACACCTATCGGATACCCACCACGAAAGCTCAGGAACTCGAGACAAACGTACTGAAATCAGTGTGTTTTGTTAACTTTTATATACTCTATTATGTCTAATGTTCTATTATTTCGCCAATGGTAAAACTTAATTTTAGTTAACATGTCATACAATACAAGATAGGTGATAGTGTCTACGTCGTGTTAAGACACACGGTGTGTGTACGGCAAGACGGTCCCCATTCATGTAGGGTAAGACGGTCCCTATATATTACCACCCCCCCTCCACACGCACATAGTCATAATGTATCAAATGTACTACATGCCCAATTATGTGTAATACATCTAAGATAACATGACCGTTGCATAATTTAAGTTCTGCAAGCCTGAATAGAGGTTTTTTTCAAGTGAAGGTAACACATGACACCGTTTTGGTGGTAAAATGTCTCCGTTGACTGTGGCTGTGCTATGCAGTTGGTGTTTAATGAATACGTTTGTCGACACGCCGGCCGGTTATATGCTGGCGGATGCTACACTCTTCAAATAGCTTCGCATCCAATTAAGCGTTGACGGTTCCATGCCGACCAGAACGACGAAAGATTGCGGCAATAAATAGAAACCAGTTGCCACTTATGTTTTTATTGATGAATAATAGCACTAGTTAATTATATACTCCGCAAAATAGTGTAAACACATTTAAAGTAATAATAAAGGCTCCTAGAATCCTACTACTGTATATATGAAGATGTAAAAAGATGTTCGCCAGGTCCAGGGTAGCTAGGCTATGATTACATACTTTGTAATGGGTTAGCCGTATATCCATAGCTTGCTGCACGAAGGCAGCCCTCCTTATGGCTGCTATAAATATTGCTGCCTCATCGACTGGCATAGCACACGTAGCCCCACTAGCACCGCCACGCAGTCTACGCAGCACCGCCACGCAGTCTACGCAGCACCGCCATGCAGTCTACGCAGCACCGCCATGCAGTCTACTCAGCACCGCCATGCAGTCTACGCAGCACCGCCATGCAGTCTACGCAGCACCACTATCCAGCCTACGAGTATAGCAAATTTTGTCCCAACCTGTGTTCATAATAATTATAAAGTTGCACTTGTGTCATTGCAGTTTATTCAGTAAGTTGCCGAACATAAATACCTCTCATTCTGTATAAATTGTGTAAATTGTGTTATTTAGACTTCATAGCCAGTGGTCGACTATATGTTCAATGTCACACACGGATTTGGGGCCGTTTTCAGTCCCCGTGACTGGCAGCGCTTTCTCGTCAGAAGCTAGGCGTGTTTTTGTTGGTGGCATGAAAAGATAGGTGCGAAGATCGAACGGATGGTGTTGCTAATTTCTGCGAACTACAGGGTCTAGGTGTGAAACAGTGCTCGATAAAATATCGGTATCTGCCATGTTAATTAGTTTACACAATTTGACCACCAAAATGGGGTCATTTTCTGCGATCACATATTATTGGTCACGTATGTGGAAAACTGTAAATATGAAGACATATTACTAAAAAAAAATTTATTAATTGTAGAGGTATAGTTTATATGCTAAGTCCAATTTAAATTAACAACTATAATAGCCTGATATATTACAATTATACTATTTGTATGTATACATTTAATTTTCAGATAATAGTTTGTCCATATTTATATGGACGATATCATTTGCCTTGTGTTCGGCGGTTTCAATTCAGCGTGTGCTGCCATCTAGCGAAAGCGACGTGGTTGGCGTGATACACCTATGGAATATGGAAGTATCAACAATGCAATGTATCTTCGGAAGGGATGTCAATATAAGCCTCTCCTTCTCCAAAGGAACATTTCTAAACCACAAACCACCCAAGCTATTAAGCCGGGCACGTAGTCAAGGATGGCTCATAGATTATATTCTGTACACCACAAAAGTGCCCTCTTCTGAAATATTGGACATGTTGGTATTTGTGACCCGGTGTAGTTTGTCTGTAGGGCCCTGCTATTTGTTATTTGTGACCCGGTGTAGTTTGTCTGTAGGGCCTGCTATACGTCCCACTGTGCATTGCAACCTTACACATCTGTCCGGGAGGTGTTCCTTCGGCTTAAGCATGTGCATTATCCTACAAACACATGTCACCGTCTTCAAAATGTATCCTTACCAAGCTTGGCGCGGTGTCAGCGATAACATTCATAACACAATCATCGGTGTTTCAGAAACTTTCGCAGAAATAGCCGGAGCCCGGCATGAAAGGGCTACAACGATGGACGGGAGGCTGCCTGGTCGTCCTCCTGGCGGCCGTGTGCTCCGTGGTTGCGGGTAGGTGAACACGTTCGTACATGTGGTTAGGTAAACCAGTTTAAAAGTACAATATCGGATCGATTGTTTTCGTAAAATCATGTTATGTGGTATAAATTCTACATCGTCTAACATATAAACCGCCAAAATGCGGAACATAGCCTGTGTCATATTATATGGGGGCCATTTAGGATATAGCCTACTCTCAAAAACTCGCGCATATCCCATGAATGGGATATTTGGAGAATTTAACTTCAGCGTTATTATTACCTTTAGATTCAACGTTTTTGTTAAGTTTGGTTCTGTTTCCTAGTAAGTACATAGCCTATCAAGATAATTGTGGTTTTAGATTGTTTAGTCAAATGTGTGGCTACCATGGCATGGCTTTAATGGCGCGATAACAATGGCAACCCAGTCTCAGGATTTGTTTTGTCTCGCGTAACTTCCTCAACTAAGATGTACAATTCAAACGAATAAACTACAATCACACGACGTTAGACTGTCATATAAAACCGAAGTATCATATATTAAAACAATAAATTGAGTTCCATAGATAATAACTGGCCACTTACCACCTTTAGCAAACGAGATATGCCGTGTTCACGAGTTTCACACAGCATATGTGTTAATAGAGGATAAATGTGCGGTGAATTTTTTTAGAAAATGGTAGGAACATTTTTCAGGAATCCAAAGAAACATTATAATGGCGGCCTATGGGGATATCGCACGTGGTCTGTCCCCGTCTGGCGGAACTTCAACGACTGTTTTCGTTAATTGCCAATACGTACATACGAACAGTCGAATCGATTAAAGCCAATCCGAATGTTCTTGGCTCAATGAAATATGACGATTGCGCTTAATTCAAGTATTCTCCACCATTAGACATCCGACATGTGCCCTATTAAATTACCAAGTTACCAATTGCATTTTCGCCGAAAGTTTTGGTGGTGATCATTTCTTTGCGACACCGCCAAAAAAAGAAGCGAAAACTCGATGTTACGCTAGCTGACAAATCGCACAAATCATATATAATATATGATATTAGGGGTAGTACCGATTTATCGGAGATGGGGAAGGCAGTGTTAGTTAAGCCATTTTTCATTCTTTTCAATGTCTAGGGCGCAATCATAGTAATAAGTCAACATTATTTTTACTCACATAAACTATGATTATTAATAGATAATTTTAAACCAAGATAATAAATATTATATCTAGCATACATGAATAATTATATATAGCTGATTCAAATAGGGTTGGTAAGCTGGTTTAACTAACACTTGGTGTGGGGTAAGTTGAGCCACAGTGTAGCGTAAGTTGCGTAAATGCTTTATTTGTATATTTTACGTTGGCCTTGCAAAAAAATTCATAACAACTCAGCCAACACATCTACCCAATGGGTACAACACGTCTCTGACAAGTCTACGCGCTTAATTAATATGTCGACACACTTAATTAATATAGGCTTATAGGCCAATCGCAACTAGTGTAACTAACTGCTAATATGTTGCATTGTAAATAACAAATAACACTCGTTTTCGTTCTTTAACCGCTGCTCAACTAACCCTCCATTGGGCCTTGGGTGGCTCAACTAACCCCGTTTCGACTAAGCTTATTTAATTAACTTTTATTAATGCGCGAAGTGATGTAAATAATCTTCTTCTCTTTGCACAGTTAAACCATTTGTGAGTGCACAAACAATAAAGTCTAGTCACGTGCGTTGATAGTTTACACACCAGCAGACATTAATCACAATTACTAAAAGTTTCGAAAAACATAAAAAAAAACTTTTAGCTCGTATGTTCTGACCGTTGTGACAAATGGAACCAATTGTACGTCAATATTGTTCTAATAACATGTTTAATCGCTGGATGGTACCATGTAACTGTCGCTGCTGTAGTTTCTCATAGGTGGCTCAACTACCCCAGTGGCTCAACTAACAGTGCCTTCCCCTAAGCTAATGGGGTGAGAAGCGATGCATGCAATTGTCTAGAATGCGTGCCCACCTCAATTTCGCCGTTATTAACATGCAATTTGTACAGTAACCGTGCGCAATGCATACACAATGCATACTGGACTACGGAACATGCAAATTATTAAACATGTTATGTGTAAAAGCACATTTAATCATCTATTTCGAAGCTCGAATATCGCTATCAGTGTCGCCATCGAATATCGCTATCAGTGTCGCCATCTTGCGAATACAAGGGCCAAGATGGCGCTCAGTGCAGGTTAAATATGCGAGCTTCGAAAAATATATTTAAACGAGTTCTTGCGAACAACATGTTTAATAATTTACATGTTCCGTAGCTCAGTATGCATTGTGCATGGCTACTGTATATATTGAATGTTAATAACGTCGAAATCGAGGTGGGTCCGGAATCTAGACAAGTGCCGAGATGTACACTCAGTCTCAGTATACTCATAATACTCTTATACTGTTGTCTTGCTGAGGTAAAATCATCGTTAATTGGCAGAACCCATAAGTCACCCATGCCAGATCCAGGATGGGATTGTGGTAGCAGTGGCGGAGCTCGTTGGGTGGCGCTAGTGGTGGTGTGTTAAGAAAATTAAGCAAAACGTGTACCCGAACAGCGCCGTTTATAGGGGGTGCCTGTTACGGTCCATAGGCTAGCAGCTGACATTGACGATCTGTGACAAAACGGTGCATATGCCTGTAAAGCTGAATAATCGTACATAATGCTGATATACATCGTATTTCATTTCTTCAATAGGAAGTAATTTTTATTCAAGGTGAAAATGTCATAACTGTCGCAATTGCGAGATTCACGGAAAAGACATTTGTATGTCTATAATTAATTACTACAACAAGTTTGGGCTTGGCTAGCTCTCGCTAGTAATGTACATCACTCCTAAAATTTACGCTCCACGTGCGACGATGTCAACAATTCCTTGTATTTTGGCCCGCTAGATGGCGCCGCCTGTGCATTGATAAATACTACACAAATAATGATTAACAGCATTAATTTTAAATATTTAGCGTCCGGTGAATGGTGAACTTTCATTTACAAATATAAATACACGTACATTTTGCATTTTATTGATATATTTAGTATTATTTACATAGTGTAACAGGATGCTTAAAATAGTAAATGGCGCCACCTAACGAGTACGTTTCAAACTGATACTCTGCCATGTCACAGTGAGCATTTTAAAATTAGCTTGTTTAATTGATTAATTATACATGTGTATCTATATAAACACAGTCCCTTGATCTATGCAATTTGATATATGATCTGGTGACAACATTCTAAAGACAAATGGTTTGGTTATATTCAACAATGTATACCTTACTTTTGTGAGTTGTAAAATACAAGTAGGCCTATAGCTAAACAATTTCACTAGTAGATCTTCTAACTCTAATTTGTTGGATGGTGCTTTATATTATATAAATGGTAAAATGTTACCAGCAGTTGTTTACTTGTTGTTGACCTACTTAGCATTACTTATATAAGCGCCTTGTAAACAATACATCATTTTCATTATATCTTACTTGTGTTCAATAAATACTACCGGTATATAATATAATGCTTAGGCTCACAACTATTATTCAAAGGTATTTCATCACATAAACATGATCACACACAGTGTGTACATATTTTATTTCCTATATAACCATACGTCATCTTCATCATCATCATCATGTGGTGCCATCCCCTCTCGGAAGGTCAGCTATCACGGACTGCCACTCATGTCTGCATTGTGCCATTCTGACCAGATCTTCATACTTCATGTTCTCCATCCATGCCTTGCAGTTGTCTCTCCATGTGGCTCTTGATCTTCGTCTGCCTCTTAGTTTTACTGTCAACCATTTTCTCCAATATTTCCCTCTAATTTCCTTCTTGTCTGATGATGTGACCAAAACCACCTCAGCTACAGCTATTAAAGACAAAACAGCACAGACAACACACGTGTGTGTATAGCATATGAACAAGACAATATTCAGTGCATATGGTGTATCATATTTAAGTCTATAACACGGTCACATGTTATGTGGCCAAATTTGTCATATTTCAATGTTTGCTACTCTGTTGCAGGCAAAATAATGAAGCTACAGTTGTATGTTAAACACCAATAGGTTGACAAAATGTAGGCCTTACCATTGATGCATGACTCTTTGCAATAACTGAATTTTCTAAGAATGGACAATCATAGCTAATTGTGGCTTTGTTTGCAGTATTACTGGTTGGGGCCAAACGTTGCTAAACAAGTTGTTGATAGAATGTCCCATTTTGACAAGAACCAAAAGAAATGTTTGCGCAAGTGATCAATATGCTAAATCAGTAACAGTGTCATTGACTGAGTGTAAACAAATGAATAAAAAAGACGTTTTGCGAAAAGACGATACACAAAGCACAAAATGGCTATGCATGTGTGGCAAGCCATACTGACAACATATTAAGCAGTTTAAACATCGTGGTGCCATTAGCGATGTTGTCTATTGATAACTTCCCTGAGTTTATTATTGTGAATAGCTGCGTACATTTTTGTTGTTAGCTGTTTTTTATGAATATGGAGTGATTCAGTCTATCTTAGATTCCTGTAAATTCAAACAGTTGAATGGCCACAGCACTTTTGTTTAAAAAAGGCCATTTCAATTTAATTTAATGACGATTCCTTTTATTGATTGTATTCAGGGGCAAAATTAATCCTGCCTCCACACCTGTATGTAGTTTATAAACTATTTTTAATATTGCTGATATCTTCATTATTTTTAAAGTTATTCCACATGTTGATATTTGAAAAAGAGCATTCCCAGTCCATTTGCTTGTGACCTGGAAGCATGAGGACTGCATTAAATGTTTGTGAATATGGCAATGTGAAATCGAAAGTTATGTGACCCACACATTATTAATAGTTTGTTACTTTGACATGACACATATTTGAACTACATTTTACACACAGTTGACCTGCATACTGTGGTTAATGGTGTAATTTTTATGTAATTAATTTATTTGTATTTATTCAATGCAGCCACAAAACTTTGGATGAAATATGTCAATACATCAACTTGAATGCCTTCATGTGATTTGTAGCTATTTTGATATATTTATGCAGATAACTGACCCAATTAATGGAAGCTTCTCTGATTAGTATGTCATAAAATTTGGGTAAAGCTGGATAAATTTTCAATAATATATTTTTATACGTTGTGTTGATCTGCTTCATTATATCTTTATTCTTCAGTACAAGAACTGTTTGATATTTGTTTTGTTTTTGAAACCACCACTGTTGTAGAGAACACAACTACTGCCGAAGCAANATTCTTCAGTACAAGAACTGTTTGATATTTGTTTTTTCAAAAAGATTTTTATAAAGTGGAAGAGAGTTTCTACACTAGTAAGTATGAAACATCAAAATGATTAACTATTTATTCTCGGAACTGTTGTCTAAGTGGTAGTCAGGCTCCTATTTGTTTTGACACTTATTAACTTTCAGACAGAATGTTTCAAGTAAGCGAATGTTCAATAGCATTTGTTATCTATAGCACACCAGGCTGTCATGGTATGTTAAGCTTAAATGTTAGTATAAAATCTGTTAGTGGTTCCCACCAAATTTATTTGTCTCACAAGGTTTAATTTACAAAACTTTCTGTCATTGATATGTTGTATTTAAACAGTATGCCTATCATAATCACTTGTAAAACACTCCTTAGGAATCACTTAAAGCTAGAAACCACGCCAGTGGCAGAGGACACAACTACTATCCATCAAAAATAAAAATTGCTTAATTGCATATTATTTTGAGTTACGTTTTATGCCGTGATGCAGCTTTTCATGGTCAAATTAGTCTTTGAAATGTGAACATTGAATAATTTGAAAATGGCAATTGTTTACATCATGAAAGAAAATGGTTGTTCGGCTAAAAATGCACTCATCTAACCTTCATGGCATAATCTTGGTTGAGTCTGTTGTTATTTGTTATTGACAACTACCAAAATGTTTTGTTGGTGTGTCATGGAAATATTGTCCTATGTAATATAATGGCATAAGTTATGATATTGGGCAATTCCGGCGTTTATGGACGTACATTTCAGAGAATCCGTTAGCCAGGGACCCGTCTGCTCGTCTTGAAGACGGGCAAATGTCTGACGATGATGGGTAAAATAAAAATATAATTTTTTTTTACAAGATAAGATTTTTTCATAATAAAATTGTCTGAACTGTGTTAGCACACGCGATCGTGATTCGACGAATGTTGTCGGTAGCAGTGAATAGTGAGTAGCGAATACCGCCTATCTTTAGCCTTGACATCTTTGGAAAATAATGATTCTGCAGCTGATCTCTATTTATTGTAATCGTGTACATCACTGGTTGGGAAACGCGTTTCTATGGCCTGTCTAAGTGCCTATCCATTGGCGCTCTCATTTGAAGAAACAATCCCATGTCCCGGATGTTGTGGGGCGAGTTTAAAATGGCACCTGCCATGAGAGAGTGAGTGAAAAGATGTCATATGTCAACGTCAATGTTCACAACAATCGATGCCTTTTTTGTAAACGTGAATAAAAGCAGTGTTGCTGCGATTGTCCCTGAACCGTCAGAGTCAGCGTCCTTTGTTATGTTGGTTGATATCCACAATGTTGATGTGCCAGTCACTAGTAACCGAGACGCTACTGTGTTGTTGCCCACCGCTGGCACTCTGCAGTGGCCAAGCGCGATCGTGGTCAACTTCAAAATTGAATCTGATTCGGGCTCCGATTCACAAACATAATCGACGTGTAGGCCCTACTATCGGCAGCTGTTTCCCAGTTGCTGAAGGAAAACTCAAATGGCAGGCAAACCACGATTAGGCTGTGCACAATGTTTGTTTGTTCAGTAGGCAATACTGAATATAGATGATTGCTGTTTTATCAAAGAAGTAATGTTTCAAATATTACTTTCAAAACCATTCGTTTTACTGAGTGCTATATCTTCTATTTTTATTTGTTGTATTGCTTTACTTTTAGTGTCAAGCAGTTTATTTTGAGTGTGATTGTAATCATATTTGTTCATATTAGACAGATGTATTTGCATTCGTGTAATTAGTCTTAAGATGCTTCAAACATTACTTCCGCATTTATATATTTAAAACAAAGTTTCAAGTTACTTTTTCACGAACCTTCATGTGTTGGCTCTTCTTCTATTTTTATTGTTGTGCAGGTGATAATGTCAACCTCGCTGCACAGCTAGTAAGGCTCGATTGGGTCAATAATGGCTAAACCGGACTTGGCCTGGCATTGAATAAACCTAATTCAGCCAATAATGGCTGTCATTTGACATTTGCTCAACTTGCATTGGCTTACCAGTGCAAAAACCAAATGGGCCAATAATGGTNTACTATCGGCAGCAGTTTCCCAGTTGCTGAAGGAAAACTAAAATGGCAGGCAAACCATGATTAGGCTGTGTGTTTTTTGTCCAGTAGGCAATACTGAATCTGGATGATTGCTATTTTATCAAAGATGTAATGTTTCACTGTATTGCTTTCAAAATCAATTGTATTACTGAGTGCTATATCTTCTATTTTTATTTGTTGTATTGCTTTACTATTAGTGTCAAGCATTTTATTTTGAGTGCAGTTGTAATCATATTTATTCATATTAGATGGACGTATTTGCATGCATGTAGTTTTAAGATGCTTCAAACATTACTTACGCATTTATATATTTAAAATAAGGTTTCAAGTTACTTTTTCACGAACCTTCATGTGTTGGCTCTTCTTCTATTTTTATCGTTGTGCAGGTGATAACGCCAACCTCTCTGCACAGCTAGTTAGACTCGATTGGGCCAATAATGGCTAAACTGGACTAAGCCTGTCATTGAAAAAACCTAATTCAGCCAATAATGGCTGTCATTTGACATTTGCTCAACTTGTATTGGCTTACCAGTGCAAAAACCAAATGGGCCAATAATGGTTGTCATTATATCAAACAGCATTGGATTGCCAGTGAAAAAAAATCAGTTGGGCCAATAATGGCTGTCATAGATGTGAACAGCTTCCATGGAAGCCATTCGGCGTTTAAGGTTACACCTTTTAGAATGTTCAAGACTGGCAACATTTTATTTCTGGCTAAGGGCCTGCTACGCAGCACAATTGGAATAGGTCGATTTTGAAATGGGCGTAGTGTGTAACTGACCTAGTACTATTAACATGCCAAATGATGTCCTCCAGCTTTACTCATTTTTGCAACATGGACATACTCAGAGAAAATGATTTTTGAATGTTGCATCAAAAATGTCAAAAACTGAAGTATGAATACATAAAAATATAATAAAACTATGTGTTTGTACACTAGACTTTAAGCTTCCAAATACAGTAGAAATTAATTAATTTCCTGCTAGTATCTAGGCCACAGGTTCATGTGTATGTTGTTATGGATGTACATTTTCCCTGTTATGGACGTACACTCTGAATGTCATAGACGTATATTTCACTATTTAAAATGCTCAAATTATATAATATCAACTTCAAAACATCACTGATTGAAATACAACTTTAAAATGCGTATATTGTGAAGAATCAGAATATTCATATAATTTTATGTTATGTTTTATAAACAAAATCATAATTTTCAGCAGTTCCACTCAAAGCCTGATGTTTGGACTGTTCTCTTTCTTTTTTAAACTCAAACTCTGTTGGGTTTCTTGGAAGCCCTTTCATCAAGCCTCATGCACCATAACTCATAAAGAAACAGACCCAAGAGATCACTATGACTTTAAAATAATTAACTGTGAACAATTGCAATATTTGATAATGTCCATGCATCTTTGAATAACCGTGGTGTACAAAATTAGTCTCTTAGCAATACTCTAACAGTACTTGGTAAACAAACACATGTTCTTAATGCAGGCAGATACACAAGTCTGCTCTAAAGCAATTTAAAAACTCCATAATACCAATCATTAATTATTGTCAGAGTATTCTTGATATGCTACTTTTTTAATGAACAAAACACATTTTGAATCTCTTCTGCTGTTCTAGAAATAATGTACAATCTCATTCTTTTCGAAGATAAATATTTGTTGGGTTTTTAAAGAATCCATTGCATCCAGGCTTATGCAACATAATAAAGAGAGAAACAGGAGAACTGTTTGGCTGAGATGTAAAATAAAGAACACAACTGTAATATTAAATAAAACGTGGATACATAACTTGTCTCATAGTCAATAAATTAGGGCATTCATCTCTTAACAAAACTAGCAAACTGACTTTGATGTTACCAGGGAACAAAAAGATGTCCAAGCACTCATTCTTCCCCTCATTGTTCTCTATATATGTTTTTTTTTTAGAATTTTGTTCTGTTTATATGCACTTTTTTGAAAATAGTTACAATAAATTATTGAAATTATCGAATCAATCTTAATCTGTCTACATTAAACAATTCTGGAACAAAAAAAGAAAGTATAATGAAAAGCTAAATGCTTTTCAGAAAGTTTAATTTTTCTGAAAAGTCGCATATTTTATACTGCCGTCTTTCACTTCAAATATTTTGTAATTATATGCAGTGATATGGTACATCCATTATATTACCCTTTAGTACAAATTTATTTTTTTCAAAATGGTACTCTATTTATATAGATAAGCCAAATTTGAAAAAAATATGGTAAGGTTGACCATTTGGCGGAATTGCCCTATTACATTTTTACTATAAATTAATAGTGTAAGTAAAGTTAATAACTAATTATGTATTATATCAACATGGGCTCCCATGGTTTTCATCAATGCACATGATACACTAATTATGTAGCATATCATTATCTGATTCTGGAGCAGTTTTGTTCAACTTTCAAGGTTCTTCTTTTTCAAATGAATCTGATTTCTCTGTGGTATTCCTTATGCAATTACAGTTGCATACATTTCATCCAAACAATGTCTTACTTGATGTCATTAAGTCAAGTTGTATCAGTTCATCGTCATCCACACAAATAATTAAGATAGTGCCAGGACCACACCGACTAACTGCACTTACAATGGTGCCACGACCACACAGACTAACTCCACTTACAATGGTGCCACGACCACACAGACTAACTGCACTTACAATGGTGCCAGGACCACACAGGCTAACTGCACTTACAATGGTGCCAGGACCACACCGACTAACTGCACTTACAATGGTGCCAGAACCACACAGGCTAATTGCATTTACAATGGTGCCACGACCACACAGATTAACTGCACTTACAATGGTGCCACGACCACACAGGCTAACTGCACTTACAATGGTGCCACGACCTTACATACTAACTGCACTTACAGTGGTGCCAGGACCACACATACAAACTGCACTTACAATAGTGCCATGACCACACAGACTAAATGCACTTACAATGGTGCCATGACCACACAGACTAACTGCATTTCAATGGTTATAACATATATGTGATACAAAAATTCCAATCAATTTGTAGATGTCTCAGTGAGAGTTACTGAATTCACTTAATAAGCATACTAAGGTATCAACTTGTCAATCGTTTTAGCACTGTTGTTTTATGACAATTACGTATTTAAACATTCTTCATTCAGCAACAACAACTGTGTCGGACACAACAACTGCTGATGAAACGACCACTGTGGTAGAGGACACAACTACTGCCGAAGCAACAACAACTGTGGCAGACACGGCAACTGCTGATGAAACCACCACAGTGGCAGAGTACACAACTACTGCCGAAGCAACAACAACTGTGGCGGACACGACAACTGCTGATGAAACCACCACTGTGGCAGAGTACACAACTACTGCCGAAGCAACAACAACTGTGGC